>JAVTVY010016833.1:0-39272 GCA_036873755.1 Hanleya hanleyi | reverse complement strand
TACTCACGACTTAGCCCAAACAGAATGCAAAAGAAAAAAACGCGAGTCTCGTTTCGGTAGAAACGGTGGAGGAAAGGGCCGCTATTCAACAATATTTGCGGAGTATAAACGGCGAAATAACGAAAAACATAGATAACGGATTTATGACGAGCGGCAATATCTGGAGAGTGGAAATGGTTCCGGAATAATCACCAAGGGCAAATCATCGCAGTGAACGTTTTGGAGAATTGGGGACCGGGTGAACCGAACGATCAAGACTGTCTATCATTTTGGCCAAACTTTCGCTTCAAATGGGCCGATGTCCACTGCGACTCTCATCAACGACAGTTTGTATGCGAAAAATAGTGTTTCATCCTTCTGAAAGCATCTTCATTCCGAAACAATATTCCGATTTCAAACCTGAATTTATCCATGATCCGCACAATGCTCTAATGTGTGCTAATATATCATAGACAGCAGTGTCGTTCTTGGGCTGTTGAAATCTTCAAAGAGATTTAACAGCGGATTTCCTTCGAGGCTCATAGTTGATATCTCATGCTGGAACTACAGCTCATGCAACACTGTGAAATTGCATGTTAGAAGCTGGGTAAATATTAACCAGAATTTTTTGTTGTCTAAGCAATTTATTTGAGGCTCATATTCCACAGAAAATTATATCCACCAATAGGTTGCTGCTGTCTTGACAGAACGAAAACTATTTTAAAATACCCAGGATGCTGTACTCAATTTTATATGGAATGATTCAAAACACAGCTCCCAATCAATCAGTATAGCTTTTCTATCATTTTGAATAAAGACGATGAACAGAAGCTGCAGGTAACATAACCAGACTGCTTCAGAGAGAGCGATGCCCTCAGAATTAAATTTAAATCTTGCAATATTCTCATTTTATATCACGAAATAATATATCAATTTATAGCACTGAGGCAAGGTTATGGATATTTTCTGTCGTAAGATGAGGGAATGCAAGGTAGAAATTTAGATTCGCATACTTTTATGAGAAAGAACTGGTGGAAAATAGATATTTGTTGTCTAGATGTTGGTCGTCAATTGGAGGGATGATCTAGTTTTAACAAGATTGGTAACGAGTCACAGAAAGCGGGAAATTCACACTCATCATTTACTTTGTCGTGGTGCACTACTGACGCAAATCTGGCGAATCTATGTGAAAAACAAATTAGGGGTACTGAGCCCTCCTGCACACACTTTTACACACCCTCTAAAACAGCTAAAAGTATGCCACATAGCAATGGTAATGTATATATTTCTTGAAAGCACATTTCTTGAGGATTTGAAATACATAAGTGTGTTCACTGTAAACCTGTATGTTTTGGATTTTAAATCAATTCAATTTTAATATTTTAAATGCAATTTTCAAAAAAAAGTATTCAACTAATCGTACATGTAGCTTACTTCATCATTTCCTGTAGAAGACAACTCCAACAGAAAATCCGTGTCTCAGTTTTATCAATTTTGGTCTAGTTCTCTTTCTATTGACATTTAATGAAATACTCTTCACAGAATCGAGCAACTCACAGATTTGAGCTTTGAAGTTGAATAAAATGTCAATAGAATAATAACTAGACCCAAATTGACAAAACTGAGACAGGGAGTTTCTGTTGAAGTTGTCTTCTACATGAAATGATTATGCAAGTCATGATAAGTTGAAAACTTTTTTGAAAATAGCCATTTAAAAAAGAAGGCTCATTTTTAAAAATTACTGTATTTAAATTTGAATATTTCCACAACCGACAGATTTACAGTGAACACATTTATATATCTGGAATCCGTACGAAATGCACTTTCAACAAATGTATTCATTGCCATAGCAATGAGGAATACTTTTAGCTGTTCAAGGACAATCTCTGGAGGGTGTGTAAAAGTGTCTGCAGGAGGGCTCAGTATCCTTAAGGACATTTTCAATATAAATTTCCTTGTTGTGCCGTTGGTTAAGTTATTTTATGTCCTTCGCCTGCATTCATGCAGATTCTGACGTACCGTAAATAAATATATCTAGAATTAGAAAGCGTCTTCCTCGCTTTAGCTCAGCAATATGTCATGAAATAATAGGTGGAGCCAAAGGCAGAATGTTTTCAATCCACATTTCTGGAGTT
This sequence comes from Hanleya hanleyi, assembly GCA_036873755.1. Taxonomy (NCBI): domain Eukaryota; kingdom Metazoa; phylum Mollusca; class Polyplacophora; order Lepidopleurida; family Hanleyidae; genus Hanleya; species Hanleya hanleyi. The sequence continues at coordinate 37,158 of JAVTVY010016833.1, read as the reverse complement.
GCTGGCAGCGAACATGCTTTTAATAATGACCTCACATGCGCAGTGATTTCCTCGACGAATTAATTGCTAATAAAAGACACAAAACATTGAAACAATTTGAAAAAACCAAACATAGAAAATATTTAATTAAGTAACACATCAACTTGATATAAAAAATACAGTTGAAATAAACTTCCTAATAAAATATATTAGATAAAATAATAAATAAAATAAACAAATTCCTGATTTCCAAGGGCGGATGTAGGACTTCCGCGTCCATAATCCAAAGATCTATTCCATATTCCATATAACAGTATTAGCACCAAATTCAAAAAGACAATCATAGTATACATAAACATAGGCTTGTTTCCTGCAAGAGAAAAGCGGTCAATGATGCCGGCAAGACATCATGATGTTCCAAAAATATCGAATCCGTGTCACTGATCAGTATTCTTAATCCATAATATTCGTTGTGAAGTTCTCATCTAAAGAATGATGTATCTCAGTCACGCTTTGATTGTGATTGTTCATATGAGTACCATGAGGATCTTGAATTACATAGGTTCACACGGCCCCTAGACCCGGGTTAAGCGGAATAGATTAACACGAGCAGATATATAGCTAGCGTATTTTCCAGGACAGAAATTTACATCAATCAATCCGCGAAATTATCCATGATAACATTAATCAGTTTACATAATTTCATTAGTCTGGGTGGGTAGTTATTTCTAAATATAGCAGCAAATCTTAACAAATCTGAATTATTCAAGCAATACCTTGGTACACATAGTTCTATTAAATCGAAGAAAAATGAGCATTGGAAGCTACAATAAAATTCATCACCTAAATTACTGATACATAAAGTACATATTCTTTCTTCCTTATGTATATTTTGTCAGCGGTCAGTTTCAATTGGTACAATGTAGTTTGTGGTTGCTTGTCCTAAATTTGGTGTAGGTAATTCTGTATTTTTGAGGGCGGTTAATGGGGTAATTTTCGAAGCTAATATCTGTTTTGAATAATTTGTAGTAAGTTGATTTAGTTGATGAACAATGTTTTTCGCACCAGGTCTGCAGGTACTGTTCTTTCAATACACTTTCAATACTCTTTTTGCCTCAGTACTCGACATTGATGAAGACTGAGTTAGCCATGTGGCATTTTCTCCCGTATTTTCCAAGATAGACCTAACTGAGCTAATCCATTTATGATTGTAAATCCCATTATTGGTATCGGATAACAACAAGCTATACATTATAGAAGATATCTTTGGTTTTAGGCACCCATCTAAAATTCGACTCCAAAAACTACACATTCGGCATTTAATTGTTATATCTAGAGGGAATATCTCCCAACTCGTCGTAGAGCATGTATAATGGAGTGGTTTCTTGTCCGACACCTAGCACTTGGCACAATAAAAACAGTGTGTAGATTTTCAATAATCTTAGTGTCTTCGTGACACCAAACCTCACAGCCGTACAGTAGAATAGGAACAATCAATTTATCAAATAAACATAACTGTAAATCGACAAGGATGTCATATTGCATTATTTTTACTTTCAACAGATATTTGGCTCTTTAGCACTATCTAATAAGGATTTTTTGACTTTTAGTAAAGTTCTTGTTTGAGAGAATATGATACCCAAATATTTCCAGTGGTATGTCTCCAATATTAAAAGAGAATTTATAGAGGTCTTAAACTTCTCGCGCCAAATATTACAATTTTAGTTTATCAATATTTATGTTGCGTTTCCATACCCTACAGTAGACATAAAATTCATCCAGGTGTTTTGTAGATCACCTTCATTTTCGTCAAAAATAATAATCTGTATACAACATCACTAATTTGGTGTCTACACCAGAGCAAAATGTCTGACATAAATAGTCATCTAGATCATTCATAAATAAGGCAAATAATATGGGGGATAGGTACCCGACCACCCAACGTCATCTGTTCAACTTGCCCACATATTTTATGCACTAAATTTTCAAACCCATAATTGAACCACTTATTTTTGGAATTTTGATTTCTTTTTTACACGAAATACTAGACCCATTAAGGAATATTCCAATAAAGAAAGAAAAAAATGACCCTCGTCATGTGTGTGTGTGGGGGGGAGACTTTTTGGGGACTTTTTGTCATCATATAACTCTCGATATTGCAAAACAGATTTGCATTTTGGTCCCCGAGCGCTTCAGTAACTGGTTGTGTATACGACATTGAATCGAAATCTCCATTCGGTATTGTAAATCCGTGTGGAAGAGATTGAACACAGCATAACTTAAACAAATCGTTATGAGCACCCTGGTAGGTTTTACAAACAGGATACACTTCACTTGAGTCCCAAACAAAATACTTCATTTTTTACCGGTATACGGAAATGTTGACGGACTATGTCAGCAAGAAAGCAGACCCTGGATGTAATTAGATAGACGAAGTGGTAGAATTGTATCAACATTCAACCAAACGATAGCCTTCGTATTTGTATGTTCACAGTCGTTGATAATAAATAGAACGATTAAAGAGAGTCAAAGCCGATTAAGCGCTCGCGCCTTCTGCAAATTGCAACAGAGGGCCCGTCCTCGGATGAGAAATATGTAACCGAAAATAAACACAGATTGCTCGAACCGGACAGTATCTAATACTATCAATTTTTGATAATGGAAAGAAATGAATTGGTTTATGGGATATGTTGTGCTGGAAGTTGCGGATAATAATGTTCATGCCTTGTAACGGGCCAGATAGTGAGATGGCCCAGCAAAAAGATCGTGACACGCTGGTCCAAAGTATCAAACATGGCACATACATCACTTGAGACATACGGAATAATATCAGAAGGGGGTCCTTTGCTCTGGGCCGTGTGATGCCCTCTGGCCCCCAAAAGGGCATCGAAGGGGAAATATTGTTGCAGAAATAGTTAACTTCTTAATAGCTTCATGACTTTAGTTATCCTTAAGGCTAGGAAGCTGAAACTTGTCACACTATTTCTTTGAGAGTGGAGTTGAATCCTGCATGAATAACAACTGATCACAAGAATCTTCCTATCCAATATCATTTTTCTAATGGTGTACATGTAGAACCGTCATATAATTGTAGTTACGCGCGTTATTTTTATGTTTCATGTTCCTGCCCCTCAATGGGCTTTAATGCACATTCCGATATTTTTCCTGTGTCTATTCACTTTTTCAGATCCCCTATAGGTATCATGAAAATGTTTGACAGCCTTTTGACCATAAAAAGGTTGCGGGTCCCTAATTTTACCTTTGGTAATCCCACAGCTATCCTGACAAATTCCCATGAACATTCGACAAAAACTGTGGCCATTCAATTGCAATATATAAACTTCAGTGCTGTAACATGTAAATTATATGTTGCATGTTCCCGGTCTCCATTGGCTGCTAAATGCCCTTTACATTTCTCTTTGGTTTAGAGCCACTTCTCTGACCATATAACTCTGTAGCTATCCTGGCGTAATTTCACGGCCTTCCAGAAAAAAGTCCCAGGCTCCAAGGAGTATGATGCCCTTTTTGGGATCTTTTTTTTTAATGCTCACCCTCATTGAATCCAACACTCTTCGGATGCAGTTTCGTACCTTTCCGTCCAAAACTGTGGCTGTATAACGCAGCCACAAATAAACATAGACGTGTAGAACTAAACACGAGTCTTCGGCCCGTGTAACTCTTGTTAATTCAGATTTTCGTCTCTCAAGCTGGGACACCCTAGTTCAAGTTTCAAGTTTCCCAAGTTCCCTAGTTCCAAGTTCCCAAGTTCCAAGTTCCAGCGCTGTAGTTCCAAGCTTCAGTTCCCCAAAGCTCCCCCTCCGAAGTTTCAATCTCCAGTTCCCCCAAGCCCCACCTTGAAAGTTCAAAAGCTACAGTTCAAAAGCTCCCAGACCCAACTACTCTCGGATAAAAAGGCTTGAGGGGTAATAAATGACAAGCTCCATGGTTTCAGAAAGATCGCTACCGATACTGTTCAACATCTAGTACTAAACCTCTCGTAATACAGGGCATCTCGCCTAATAACATTTCTTTACAATACTTGTTTATGTTTCGGTACATTTTTAGCATCGGTCGGTCTTTTGTTTGTACCCGTCATTACCGTTCGGCGGTAAGTGTGCATAGAAATTGAGCCAAGCAGAATATTTTGATCTATCATATAAAATTGGCAATATTTGATGCTGACAGTGTACAATGTAAACTCGAAGAAACATAAGATGGATTAAACAGTTATTAAACTTCACACACATTTTTTTGTAAACGTCGCATATCTTTTCTGTCTGTAGACCCCTGCCGGCCAATAATTGAAAGTTGGCATGATCATTTGCCCCTGAAAACTTAAAATGACTCGAATATAAATGGTTCAGCTCTCGATGCTGGTATACAGAAATGATAAATAAATCATACAAATCTGGAGTCGGAATCAATCTCTTATGTTTCCTCTTGTTAGCCTTTGTAACACCCTTTATACATCTGCAACATCCCTTGTGTTCAGTTCCTGCGTAATTTCAGAAAATGAACCCTTTTGATGATTCACGGATATCAAACTACTGCACCTTTCCCTGGATCCAATCAGGAATCAGCCTTATCCTGTCTGTAAGCAATTTTATTACATCCATATCTCAAGTCCATTCTGATGAAGCAAATTCCATTATTTGATTTAGATCATTCCTGTCCAGAGTCTACTTGTCAGGGATTCCCCACCTGCACTGTCATATATCTATCACTATTACCCACCTAAAGTTATGTTGTGTCTATATTCTGGATTATCACTTTGTTTCATGTGCAGTCATTTAGATACCTGGCAGCCTTTGACTTATCTTATGTACATATTCTCACTAGGTCCCCCACAACCTGTGTAAACAGGGTAATCTGCTCAAGGAATAACATCAGTTTATTGTCAATGTGTGTAATTCTAATAGTATAGGGGCGCCAATTGTGTGTGCTGGGAATGGAGGGGGGGGGGCGTCAACTTCACCCTTACCAGAACTACATGGCGTGTTTGTAATCATCACATCAGCCACAAATGGTAAACTATTATGTAATTTTATTGATGCAGCTCGGTTTCACAGTAAGCCATAACCATCCGATCGCTTGCGACCACCGATAGGCGGACGTCCATGGCTCTGTACAAAACAATTCAAATTTTCAAAAGTCGACAAATAGAAATACGAAGCTGCGCATCTGAAAACCCTTCGAATCTGGGCGCCAGCCATTCATAATTTATTCAATTTGAACCAAGGTGTCAGGAACACCAAGCTGTCAAGTGATCAATATACAGATTATCAAAATATTGCAATTAGCAATGGCCCGTAAGTTTTCCGTCCAATCAGAGAAACCAGTATTCATTACATAAGTCTCTTGATGCATCGATGATGTATACCAAATTTTACTTCGAGCATTTGAACGGTATCAGAGATAAACAGCATTGATGATGTCGCATAAATTAAAGATGGCCACCCATCCTTCCCGCCACTCAGAGGGACTGATATGGTTATTCATTCATGCAAGTCTCGTATAGGGGTAAAAAATCGAAACAATGCTGACGATTATATGAATTACATAACTGAGAAATCTTTGAAATGAAACTAATTGCCATCCATTCATACATATCTCTAATTTTGGGTGATGATGTGTAAGTGAATTGCGGTAATTCGATATATATATGGGGTACCGGTATCTAGTGATCAAGAGGGTCAATGCGACAGTCCTAATCAAGACGGGTATATGATGAATACAAAAAATCTTATGACTGGTCGCATTTGCCATGTTTGTAAAAGAAAGTTCAATCGCGTATCATCGGCTAATTGCCGATGTGTTGACCGAATAGCCCCAGTCAAATCCTCAAAAAGTTCTGTTTCAACAGAATAGTTAGCAAATCATCCAATTATTTCTGCATAAACGCATGGTAATGTACCCCCTGTACTCCTTACTTACTTTCTCTGATCCCACAGCTATCCTGACACGTATTCACGGTCTTCCGACCTCCAAAAATCTGATAAGAAGGGCATTTGAATTTGAGAGAGAAGGATGGTCACTTTCTGTGATTTCATAGCTATCCCAGCGAAGTTTCACAACAAAAGAAACAGACCGATCGTAAAATTATAAGACGGAAGTGTGTAATCTAAGTTCCTCTACAGAGGATGGATAGGACTTTCTTCCATTTAAAGTTATTGGCGATCTGTGCTATCCTGAAGGATGTTTTCACAAAGTTCTAATCCACCCCAAAATTGGTTCTAGTAGGTGTTAGATGCGGCTTATTTTCATCTGTAATCTATAATCAGTGAGCTCCACAACAATTCAAAACATGTGTTGAACAGGCTAGACAGTAACATTATAATAAGTAACATGGGCTGATTAACAATGGCATATGTGTTATGCCTCTTAAACAACCAGATGTGTATCATATCTGGGAGCTTTTGAACTGTAGCTTTTGAACTTTGGAGGTGGGGCTTGGGGGAACTGGAGCTTGAAACTTTGGAGGGGGGCTTGGAGAACTGGAGCTTGGAACTTGGGAACTTGGAAATAGGGAACTTGGGAAACTTGAAGCTTGAACTAGGGTGTCCCTCTCAAACTTGAAAGTAAAAAGATTGAAAAGTTCAACCCTGCTCCTGCATTCCAGCTTCTCATCTTGCAAAATTGAAAGTAGGAAGATTTAAAGCTTGCACAACTTCTGTGTGCCTGCTTTCCATCTGGCAAAATTGAGAATTAAAGATGGAAAGTTCGACGTCGCTCCCGCCTGCCAGCTTTTAACTCGCAAAATAAACAAAATATATAGATGGGAAGCCCTACACAGCATTTCAACTCGCAAAATAAAAATATATATATGGGAAGCCCTACACAGCTTCCATATTTTGTAACTTAAATGCAATAGAAATGTACTGCCTCAATTCTCTCAATATTCACCCTTTGTTTTTACGACATCACATGCAGTTTTATTGTGAACCTGGTAGCAATGCGATACAAGGATTTTAATGTCGTGATGAATGTATCAATATGTAAACTAATTACTGGCACTCTTGTTAGACTAGAAATATAGATGTATATTAAAAAATGTACATAGTATATTAAAATAGTCAATAATAAGAAGTATCGGTTACAAATTCTAAAAACAAATGGTTTTACATGCGGTTTTAAAAGCGCCGATGGTATCTAAAATTACTCCTGATGAAAGGACCTAAATATAGAGAGCCAAGAAGAATAAATCTGAAGGCGGACCAAAAGATAGTCCTGACTGCATTAGAACAGTACGTTATTGATTGGTCTAAGCGAGAAAAAGTTGAACCTACAGTACTCGCTGATTGGCTGGACCTCACCAAGAGCAAGGTCGTTGAAACAATCCGCCATATTGACAGAAGTACTCTTCCCCAAGCAAAACAAGTACTGAGAAACCTCAATTCGCAAGAAGTTCTAGCAAATCTCCAGAGTAAATTCGTCATAGTCCCAGCAGACAAAGCTCCGAATAATATAATATTCATATGTAAATATTACTATTACCAGGTGCTGGTTAAAGAATTGAGTGTAGACATATCTTCATCAAATACATCTACTTACTCCCAAACTGCATTTACTCTGGAAGATTTATTTAACAATCACAAAAAGTTTCTCAGGGAAAGAGGTATTTGTCTTCCAACCAATCATAGCGACATACCAAAAATATACTGGACTCCCAAAATGCATAAATCACCATACAAAGCTAGATTCATAGCTGGTTCTAGAAGCTGCACCACCAAGCTTCTTTCAACCCTATTGACGAGGGCCCTTCAGGAGGTAAAAGCATTTTGGGAAAGGTATTGCGCCACTATTTCTAAGAACTCTGGCGTTGAATGTATGTGGATATTGAAAAACTCAAAATGTCTTACGGAAGAACTTGATGCTAAAGGTCACATACCGTACAGACATGTATCCACATGGGATTTCTCGACTCTCTATACTACAATCCCTCATCAGGACCTTATTGACCGTATAAGTTCATTAATAGTATCTGTGTTCAAGAAAACTGATCGTAGATATATTAATGTCGGAAGCCATAAAGCATTCTTTAGCTCGACTACATACAAGAGATATCATTCATGGGATGTTTCTTTGTTTATAGAGTTGCTTGAATTTCTCATTAAAAATATCTATGTGAAATTTGGCAACACAATATATCAGCAGCATATAGGTATTCCAATGGGTACTAATTGTGCACCCCTGTTGGCTGACCTGTATCTGTTCTCTTATGAATATGACTATATGCTGGCGCTTTCAAAAACCGATCCACTCAAAGCCCGTTCCTTCTCATTCACCAAACGCTATATAGACGATCTTCTCGCTGTGGATAATCGCTATATAAATGACGCAGTGAAGGATATATATCCACCTTCACTGGATTTGAAGGAAACTACAGATAGCCCTACAGGCACATCATATTTAGATCTATATCTCTATAAAAATGAAGCGGGCATTCTCTCTCGTCGACTTTATGACAAAAGAGATGATTACAATTTCGACATCGTAAACTATCCCTTTCTGGATAGTAATATTCCAGTGGGACCTGCATATGGCGTATACATATCTCGCTTAGTAGCATTTGCTAGATCCTGTGTTAAATGTGATGATTTTAATCAACGTCACAAAACATTGTTGCAGAAACTTATAAAACAGGGCTATTCCACCAAGCGCCTCCACTCAAAGTTTCTCAAATTTGGCGATACATATCGCATGCTGATAGCAAAATACGAACGTAGCGTGCAAGATCTATGGCGCTACGTTTCGTAACATGTGTCTAATTCCGCTTAACCCGGGGCTAGGGGCCGTATGAACCCATGTACTTTAAGATCCTCATGGTACTCATATGAACAGTCACAATCAAAGCGTGACTGAGGTACATCATTTTTAGATGACGACTCTATAACGAATATTATGGATTAAGAATACTGATCAGCGATACGGATTTGATATTTTGGAACATCATGATGTCTTGCCGGCATCATTGAAAACTGTTGACCGCTTCTCTCTTGTAGGAAACAAGCCTATGTTTATGTATACTTTTGTCTTTTTGAATTTGGTGCTAATACTGTTATATGGAAATGGAATAGGTCTTTGGATTATGGACGCGGATATTCTCTAATGGACGACGGCTGGATTATGAATGAGGGACTAGACGCTTGTAATGTGTAAATGGTAACTAGACAATGTAGATACAGAGCACTTGAGAAACAATCTGTATGTTCAGGCCCTGGACCTTCTGTATTTAAAACAGCTATGAATGAGAGTCACTACTCTGAGTGTAGCAAGTGGGTCAACCTCCCGTATTTACAACCACAAGTGGCACTACTGTGAGTGTGACAAATAAGGGTCAACCTAAGAGCAGCAAATTGTGTCAACACTGTGACAAATTGGGTCTTCCTCATATAAACTGGATAAATGTCATATACTGTGAAAAAATCAGATCATAATATAAGGCCACCCACAATATTTTCTAGGGTTGCCTGTTCACATATGTGAAAAGGTTACATAAGGAAGTTTTAGATTTGATAGGATAGGATAGGATTTCACAAAATTGTGTTAAAACATGAAATCACAAACAATAGGGTCAACGTGCCCAAGTGTCTTATCGATTCATACAGTGCAATGGCAAAAGGGGTCAACCTCCCCTGTAATAAATAGTGACAAATGGGGTCAACCTCCCCTGCAATTACACTGGGGTCAACCTCCCCAGGAATCACAGTCACTAAATCATACCATGTACAGTCACTATGTACCATGGTAACAAGGGGCCAATCTCCCCTGTAAAATAGCCATGTTGTACAATGTACAGTGGCCAAGGCAGGGTTGGAGATAAGGGAAAATAATTTGATCAGAGATCATTATTAAAAGCTTTGAATTTGATCAGCAAAATATTTATCCATGTTTTATCACTATGGAATTTGGATTGGAGTGTCCAAATTTGATTAGTTATTGCTGATCACTGTCCCTTATTTCCATACCTGCAAGGGGTCAACCTCCCCTTGAACAAATAGTGACAAATGGGGTCAACCTCCCCAGCAATTATAATTAGCTGTGTACAATGTACATTAGCAAATGGGGTCAACCTCCCCTGTAATCGCAATCAATTAAATTATGCCATGCCAGAAATGCCTCTGAAATTTTAGGTGCTTCAGTTCAAAAGTGTGCAAATTCTCACAAATATCTTCATGTAAGTTGAATTTAGCTAAGTTTTTAACAAATTCACAGCCACTCACCATGATTTTGAAATTAGTCTCTTAGATATTTTAAGAATAGAGATTTAGAGCTCACAAAGCACCGAATTTGCCATGTATAAGTGCATGACAATTCATAATTATAAATAGTGAACAAAGGCTAATGGGCAACCTACCCTAGGTTTAGAAACCATGTATATTATGATATTAACTGCTTCCACTGGAAGACCATTTCTCTTCCAAAAACATTGCATTGATTAATTTTATTAAAATAAAAAAATCATGAAAAGTCAATTCCCAAAATTATGACAAATGTCTTAGGGTCTGTGGCAAATCGCTCAACTGATATATCAGCCCAATCAATCAATGTTAACAAGCAGTAGTATGATGAACATGGCCACTAAGTGTGAGAAATAGACCGATATGTACTCAAGTGCATCCTCGAATTGGAATGTTGCATAATGCATGCTTATAGTGCACACCAGCACTGTGAGTATAGTTCAATGACTTTCCATGCTTACCATTGGAATTTATGTCAACAATTGATGGTCCATCAAGGTGCAGCTTTTAATGAAAGTCTCCATAAGCATATTAATAGTACACACTCTGACACGAGATTTAAAGTATGAAAAGGAGAAGTCTGAAGAGTGTATAAATTCTATCAAATAGTTTGATTCTAAAACAGCATCAATAGTAATGATAGTACGGTGAATTGTACAATTATAGGACACTATGAAAATTCAAATGTTTACAAATTAATTTCTTATTTACTGAATTTCATTATACATAACCAAAATATGGAAATAATTTCAGACTAATGTGATCACCTTGTGATTCACAAGTATAGGCTGATAATCAGTGATAACCGTATAAGGGCTAGCATCCAAGCTAATAACATTGATAAAATTGACTGGAATTTAGGCTAAATATAAATTGCGACACAGTAACGAGTGAGTTGAATTCGCACAAAACCATGATAAATGTGGACCCCATTTGATTTTGAACCACCCGACGAACTCACCCAGTTTACGGATATGCAGGGGACATCCCACGCTTCATCCAACAACGCATCCCAGCATATCTTGCAAAGAGTGTCTACTAGTGTAGTCATTACACATTCGTAACACCAGTCGGGTCCTTGATGTATGGATCCGAAAAGCCAACAGGTCCTCAGTGGTTGTCATGAGTCAGGGGCCAGATTTCGACTGTTCAACGACACCCACGTTCGGCGCGACCTCGTGACCCAGATTGTCCGAATCTGTGGGACTGGAAAAACTTAAACGTGACGTTCCCTACATTTCTGTAGCAAACTGGAGAAACCAAATCCCTCACTGACATTTTCCAGAAACAAATTCCAGGTAGCCGAGGAAACCCGACCTCGTGTTACAAAGTTGGAGAGTCTAATATAAGGGCGATAACTCACAATCAACAGTTACAATAAAACTATAATCATGTCAACATAAGAAAGCGACCTTGTTGATCCTCACATAAACTTAATTATGGTAACCCTAATTCCCTTTTGTGTTCTTTTGTAACAGATATTGAATGTTCAACAGACCGTGATATCGTATAATTTAAATGAAAAACAAAACAGTTGATATATATCATACATAATTGGAGCGTGACATTGCTTATCCGCCCGACATTGCATAAATCAAAATGTAGAAGATAAATTCTTTATGTAATGCTGTGACCGAGTTCTTTCGACCTAGCTTGACACGCTTGAAACGCCGAATAAAGTTTCACGCTTTCTTCGTTTAGCTACGCCGATCGAATTAACTGAGGAAGATGTGTATTAGCCGTATGGAGTACGAGAAATAAAAGGCTGCAACTGCCATATCAGTATCGTGAGCTCGATATCGTTGCAAAATCATGTCTTCTGACATCAGGAACATATTGATATCGCAGGCTGACGACTGAAAGGCAGGAACGAAGCTGGCAGCGTCGTGGACTACTGCACTTCTCAACATTTATTTTACGATGAACAACGCGCTTTAAATTCCCTCCTATACCATCACTGTGATCGTATCCCGCGAGTTGTCTGGAATAATTCCACAGCATTGTAGACGACCTTAACATCGCAACGACCCTGAACATCGCAATACGACGTTGTTAAGGGTCAACATAACGGCCCTTAATATCGCAATGCAACGTTACGGGCCGACATATTATCTAGTTATACTGCCTCACGATGTCTTTCTAATACTTCCCCATGTTTCAGTTCCAAAATGTTGACAATGGACTGCCATACCAGAAAAATATTTCACGATCCTACCTTTGATGCAGGACTGTAGAATATATAGAATTGCACTACTAATCTGAGTCACACTACAAAAATTAGAATAGAAAACAGGACGAACAACAGAAAATGCTTATTTACATATATACAATTGGCTTGAAAACTATACCAACAATTTCAACCATTTTCTCACAACCGATGAGATAACCCCCCCAAAATATCACGGGTAACATTTCCAACAATGAACCGAATCCAGGGCATTTCCCCCATTGGCCCTTTTCTCCCAAGGCCATTTTTCCTATGGGCGTTTTCCCCAGTGGCCTTTTCAGTTGAGACTAGGCTTCGCAACTGTGAACGTCTGGAATAAACGCCATCATTCAATCAAAACTGGACTTTGAGGTTTCCTTAAAAATGAATTATTTTACATTAGATTAGATTGTATCCTTGTCCAGGGTGTCCTGTTTCATTCACGTGCAGCTAAATCTTGGCGTAGTAATGTCCACAACATGAAGCGGGCCTCACCGCATGCAAACTCAGACCACAGATGCGGCGGGGAGGCAGGTTGGCCTCGTGATTCATGCCTAGTAACTTTCGTTGTGAAATTGATAGATATATATACATTCTGTTGATGTAAATCGACCATCATCATCGTTTCTACATATTTATCTAACAAAACAAGCCAAAATATCTGAGATGAGTTTTACTTTTCTTACCGTAGGCCTGTCGCCCCTACTTCGCAATATGAGGTATGTAATGCACGTGACTTCCGAACACGGAAACACCAGTGTTAGACTCAGATCTAATATCAGCGACATGTCAGACGGGGAGCGTTATTTTTGTCTGGCGAGCCACCCAAATTGATAAATTAATATGCAACATGAGATGGAATAATGATTACTTTAGAACACACCCAAATTCACTCATAAACATGGCTTATAGCTGTTGTTGGTTCGGAATTACCAAACGTATTTACGCATTGTCATTCGATCCATTTGATATTTGAATTGTCCTTAACTTTGCTCGGAGCTAAATTGTTGAGTTAATCCTAATCCTACCTGACCTGGAGGAGAGGGTCACTTCCCCCACATGGTTCGATTTTTGCTACTATCTCCGGAAATACAAAAAATTAAGAGGTGAAACTCCGTGACTTTGTAGATTATCATATTGGACCTTATTTGCATGAGTTATCGATTACAGGATCATGGGTAAATTTAAAATGGCGACCATGTAGGGTATCAGAAAAGAAATGATTTCGTCAGATTTCTTCAATTTTTTGCTTTTCTGCATGGGAAAGTGAGTAAAACATATTTATTCCATGTCAGCTTACTATTTGCTGATTTATCATGCAGTTTTTTCGAAGAAAAAAAAACAAAAATTAGAAATTCGAAAATTCTGACAGAAAAATCGCCCAAAAAATGCTCTTTTAATAATGATGCCATTGTGACGTCATCATGGTGGTGAGCTTGGATTTTTTTTACATTTTCTTGTTTCAATCCTCTAGCCTTAGCGACAGCGAAAATATATAGGGAGAGCACTTTCCGGCACTATACAACACATACCACGAATCGTTAGATTCTTGATATGTGCCGGGTACTCCGGCTTCCTCCACCAACCAAACTGACTGTCACCATATGAGTGAAGCAAACTTGAGTGTGACATTAAGCCAAATTCCCTCCCTCCTTCTTGATATGTGCTTTGGAATAGGTTAACCAGACGACTATACTGTGAAGTCATGTGGCTCTGTCAGTATGTCGGCACCTCTTCCCACTTCCCTAATATGTGATGTAATTTTTACCTGTATATGGCGAGATTCTTCTGGTGGACGTTTCGTCCCCGAGACCCGCCTCCTTACAGACGTTTTGGTCTTTGATATATGTTGGCATTGATGCTGGGTGAACATCGGGCATTACAGACTAGTCATTTGTGTTAAATGCCGTCATTTTCATCTGACGACGATACAGCTCACCAATCCCCAGTGTACGAATTGTCACAGCGACACAGCTGACCAATTATCAATATACGAGTTGTCTGAGCATTTCCATCATATCTCTCTAGATTTGTATCCAATACCGCTTATGCCGGTGCTAGAGGCCGTGTGGTTCATGTCATCCAACAGGTACAATAAAAGCGTACCTGAGATACAACACATATCACGAATCGTTAGATTCTTATGTGCTTTAGAATAGGTTAACCATTTCTGTCCAAGATTGTTTTGCGAACATGTGTATCAATAATCACAATTCATTCATGGTAAATGTCACGTATTTCGAGTGCGTTTATTCATGTCGTACAGGGATTCGGCACGGTATTTAACACTCTAACGCTCAGAATCTGTCATCAAATTTCGTTGCTTTTTTGTAGTTGGTATCTGTTTGCACACGCAAATACATTAATACATTGAAGTGATTTTTTTTTGGATATCTCTTCATGTTGTCACTAGTATTGAACACAATTTAAGAAAGCCGTTCAACTGACGTGCATGTACATTTTATTGTGTATTTAAATGCGATTATGCATGTGTATATATTTTATGTTGTGTTTGTGTATTACTCATTGACGGGCAATCAATGCAGTATGCTATATTTCCAGTTTGTCGAATCATTTTATATATTGTGTAAATTATAATACAATTTAATTTCTGCTGGGGGATGTTATGAAAATGTGTACATTTATTACTTTCTCCAAACTAATATACTTTTGTATTATTTCAAATGGTTTCTTATTAATGTTATTGTGATCGTCTAGCATTGTAGATTATCTACAGCCTTGCTTCGGACACAGTAAACCATACATGTGCCTATTCTCTTGTGAACAATGTTACGTTCGGTTTTTAGCCAGAGGGCTTCGATGTTGGATGACCCATGCACAGAGCTACTTCGAAGTTATGCAGAAAATCTTTAATGATATGCAGATTGTTTTAAATCTATTGCTTTTATGTATATGTTTTCTGAACTGTATTATTTATAGGTCACTGCATTCGGTGTCAGCTAATGGAATCTCATTTTTACCTCAAGCTCTTTCTCGCAGAAAACTGCAACTTGAAGCGATAATGCAAGAGGTGAGAAAAATTGACGAAGTCTGGTGATATGACGGCATTTCTCAAACGATAACAACATTTTCTGAGACATTTTCAATATGACCCTGTCTGTTTTAAGATTGATGAGAGATAATCAACTACTGAAGATATAGTCAATGTTTGTAAGAGAAAATGTGAAGGCAAAATGAGATTTCATGAGTATAACATACTTGTCGTGTGGACTAATTATTCATCCCTGCAGGTAATTGAACAGGTCGTGAAATCACTGCGTCACTGAGCTCTTAAATACTGTATCCGCTATTAAGAATAACTGAGGATATAGCTTCAGTATGCACTTAGGTCTACTTGGAAAATGGTGGAGCTTACGAAGTGTAATATTACCCCACAACAAATACTAATTCTTTTAATTACTGGATGTTTACCACAACTGTTATTGGGGCAAATATTCATATTCCCCATATACATGAATCCAGTGAAGCAATCTCTTCAGCTAAATCAACATCAAGGTGAGTGCTTGACTACAATTTGTTTGCATGATACTGTTAGTATGATTTCCTACTGAATGATCTTATCGACACTTTGCGCGTTTAGAGTGTCTGATGGTGCAGTTTCATTTTTCCCATCCTACCAAAACAGCACTCAAACAGACTACTAAATTTTGGATGAGATATCGCGGGCGTCGCCAGGATTTCTTCAGAGGGGGTCGTTTCTTATGCTTATTTATCAGAGAGCCCATTATTTTGATGCCCAACATAGGACAATAACATACAGCTGAGCGCTGAAGGGGGGGAGGTGGTGGTCGTTCGCACCCAACGACTCCCTACTAGCGACGCCCTTGGGTATTCAGGATTCGTGCATACTCTCGACAAAATGATCTTTCCACACTTTGCGCGGTTAGAGTGTCTGATGGTGCAGTTTCATTTCGCCCGTCTTACTACAACAGCACACAAACAGATTACTGAATCTTGGATGAGATATTCAGGATTCTTTCGTGCATACTCTCGACAAAATTATAAAATATAAAGTCTATAACAAAATACAATCCAGGTGTGACATAATCAACATTTCGCGGGGAACTATATCAATACGCGTTGTTGTTGTTGTTGTTGTTGTTGTTGATTATCGGATAATTTTTACGAATTTTTCTGCGAAATTTTTTTTCTGCGAAATTTTATGCTAGGTTTTATAATTCCTTATATTGTTGATGAATAAGTTATTGTGATTTACTAAGGATCAACAGATGACCCTTGTTTGCTAGATTCCCGACTATCATCTTATCTCGTCTGATTCGAGGGAGTATGTCCTTTATTAGCTGCACTTAGGTCTACACAATTATTTCCTGTTCTCCATATTTGAATTGAGATCTGTGTTGTCAAATTCACATTGTCTAGAGTTGTGAAATCTTGGGAGTTGAATATCTTGTATATGGAAATCTTTGAGTTGATTATCTGGCTTTTTCTTACTTGGTATCAGGTATACTGTACAAATTTGGCATTTGAATTTGTGATCACATACTCCTCAGAATTTCTCTTGATTAGTATAGACAGTGTATTGGCAAACATTTAATAAACTGCCAGATTCAACAAGCAAAGTTGGCCAGCTTCCTGCCGCCAGTGAACTATGCATTTTACGCATCACAAATGTTACAACCAATTCACCGTTAGCACATTATGAAGAGATAATGAAGAGACTATCTTTGCAGTGATACCGAACTTCAGTTGATCAGCAACTAGTTCGTATAAATTCGCTTTACCGTATCTCTTAACCCAGGATAATATTTTGAACAGCTAGCATGCTTTTATGTAATATTTGCCAAATTATACATTATTCTAAGCAAAATGAATATGAATACTGGGAAAATATAGTAGATATATATAAAATTATATTAGTTATCACCAGTTCAAATTATTCTCTTGTGTTAAAAGAAAAGGCAAATGTAATTATACGAACCAGTAGCTGAGCAGCTGAAGTCACGGGTCACTGCACAGACAGGTGCGGATCACAGGTTTTATAATAATGTAGAAGAGGTCAGAGCTAGGTGTTCATACTTTGCAAGTGTATGGATCAACGGAACCCATTCTCTCATTTTCGGTACATTCGGTGTAACGCGTCCTGACTGCATTGTGCACGAAAACGCGCACACATGCGCATTCGGTCTGTAACGATTTTGATCGGCACAGAGAGAATGTATCTCTAGAAGACAGCGATTGGAAAAGCATGATCCAGTAAATCTTGAAAAAGAATTAACACGATAACGTCTTGTTTAGCTGTGACATACTGAGCCCACTCTGCTCCAGTTGACCGAGAGTCATGCACACAGAAGATGCGCGCCGCGATATCAACACCCAGTGCAACCAGAGGGTCTGACAGTAGGAGGAATACAATCTGATGGCAGGAGAAACCCGACATCAGTACTATCAGTACTTTCATTTATAAACTCGAGGCGCGATCTTATGGCAAGCCGTTTTACTGTTTATTCGGCATTTGCTGATATCTTTAAGTATTTTCTAATATCTTCAAATGATATCATCAAATCATTTGATGATATCAGCAAATCGGTTGATGATATCAACAAATCATTTGCAGATATCAGCAAATCAACTGACTTGCGAATATCAGCAAACCATTTGTTGATATCATTAAATATGGCGGAAAGTGAAAATAAGCCTAAATGTAAATGCGTGCTCTCTTCTCGTCATGTGGTTTGATAAATTAATTAATACCTACTGGTAAAGCACCCTACCCACAAATCACATTAACTACTTAAAGAATCAGACAATTAAAATAAATCAATAAAACACAACTACAGTGGTCAAAACACCAGTCTATATCATATGTTAAAATATACTAATATAACACATATCATCAGCACTACTACGTTGGTCTGCTCGGGGTCGAAGAAATACGCTTGATCGATATCGTGAGAAATTCCCGGGACGAAGCTCACATTCTTGTAGTTTCATACGTGGGCTGCCATTGGCTATAACACAATACAACGCATGTCGGAGCTGGGGTTGCCATACCTTCCTCTAAGAACTTCATCATCCAGGACATCAAGATCCCGTAGGGTCGCTCACCGTTATCGTATAGGGATGGTCTACTCCACTTGATGAACCTATAGCGGGACTCGGTCGTGTCTCTTGTCTATGCATTAGACGAATATGTCTGAGCATATTGTCGCGACGAGAGAGTGTCTTCTGACAGAACTTACATGTACTCGGCATTGTACCCGGTCAGATGGTGGACACAGACTGAGGCTAATGGTGTACAAACGACCTTATATGACCACTCACTCACTCAGTCACTCACCACTGTTAGTGCGTCCATGCGTTAAGACGGGCGTTGGGCACGCCTCACTCACTCACGCACACTCACTCACAGGTAACTCTACCAGGTGGCAACCTGATAGAGTTACCTATGAGTGGGTGAGTGTAAGTGTGTGAGTGAGTGAGTGAGTGAGTGAGTGAGTGAGTGAGGCGTGCCCAACGCCAGTGATGCGTGCCCAGCGCCCGTCTTAACGCATGGACGCACTAACAATGGTGAGTGATTGAGTGAGTGAGTGGTCATATAGGGTCGTTTGTACACAATTAGCCTCAGTCTGTGTCCACACTCTGACCGGGTACAATGTCGAGTACATGTACGTTCTGTCAGAAGACACTCTCTCGGCTCGACAATATGCTCAGACAAATTCATCTAATGCGTAGATAAGAGACACCACCGAGTTCCGCTATAGGTTCCCCAAGTGGAGTATGATATGATGACGATGAGCGGCCCTACGGGATGAGGAAAGACGTCCTGGGTGATGAAATTCTTAGGGGAAGGTGTGGCAACCCCAGCTCCGACACGCGTTGTATGGTGTTATGGCCAAAGGCAGCCCGCGTACGAAACTACAAGGTTACAGAATGTGAGCTTCGTCCCAGGAATTCCTCACGATATCGATCAAGCGCATTTCTTCGACCCCGAGCAGACCAACTTGGTAGTGCTAGATGATCTGATGAGTGCGGCGAAGGACAATAAACACGTTGTCGACTTGTTTACTAAAGGATCCCATCATCGGATCTGAGAGCTGAAACTCCGGGACTTTGTAGATTATCATGTTGGGGTCATTTTGAGCCTATTTGCATGACCCCCCCCCCCCTCGAGCAGAGGACCATGGGTAAATTTAAAATGGCAGCCATGTAGGGTACCAGAAAAGTGATGTTTTCGTCAGATTCCTCCATTTTTTTGCTTTTCTACATGGGGGTGAAACCTATTTTATTCCATATCAGATTATTATTTACTAATTTATCATGCGATTTTCTCAAAGAAAATCCAAAAATTCAAAATTAAAAAATTCTGACAGAAAAATCGTTCAAAAAATGCTCTTTTGAAAATGACGTCATTGTGACGTCATTATGCCGGCCATCTTGAATTTTGTCTTGTAGAGCTTGACCCAAAGATATAGTGTGGTAAGTTTCAACCCTCTAGCCTTAGCGACAGGGAAAATACATAGGGGGACACTCCCCCCAGGCTGCGGTACACCCCAAATCGGCCAGGCGAGATATGGTTAAATGGCTTGTGTGTCTGAGTGTGTGAAAACATCCCTCATCTAGTGGTACCCTAGTAATGAGCTCTCAATGGAAATTTGGAAAGTGTTATACTTGTTGTTTAAATCACCAGAACGATGCCAAATAGTCGTTCATATATTATTTAACGTTATACGGACTCCCGTAATTTTGCCGCCAACTGTTTTATTCTATCATTATTTCCAAGATTGATTTGCGAAAATGTGTATCAATAATCACAATTCATTCATGGTAAATGTCACGTATTTCGAGTTCGTTTATTCACTGTATGTCGTATTTAACACTCTAACGCTCAGAATCTGTCATCAAATTCCCTTTGCTTTTTTGTAAAGTTGGTATTCTGTTTGCATACGCAAATACATTAATACGTTGGAGTGAACACTGGGCATTTGTTCCGTCTTTTGCGCTAATTTTTTTGGATATCGGTTCATGTTGTCACTAGTATTGAACACAGTTTTAAGAAAGCCGTTCCATGTGTGTATATTTTATGTTGTGTTTGTGTATTACTCATTGACGGACAATCAATGCAGTATGCTATATTGCCAGTTTGTCGAATCATTTCATAAATTGGGTAAATTTTAATACAATTTATTTTCTGCAGGGGGATGTTATGAACATGTGTACATTGATTACATTCTCCAAACTAATATACTTTTGTATTATTTCAAATGGTTTCTTATTAATGTCTTTGTGATCGTATAGTATTGTAGTTTATCACATCATTGCTTCGCACACAGTAAAACATACATGTGCCTATTCCCGTAAGAACTGTTACACAATGTTACGTTCAGGTTTTAGCCAGAGGGCTTCGAAGTTTGGTGACCCATGCACAGAGCCACTTCGAAGTTATGCAGAAAATCTTTAATGACATGCAGATTGTTTTAAATCTATTGCTTTTATGTATATGTTTCTGAACTGTAGCATTTATGGTTCACTACATTCGGTGTCAGCGAATGAAATAGGAATTTTACCTCAGCTGTAACTTGGAGCGATTTGCAAGAGGTGGGGAAAATCGACGATGTCTGGTGACGGCATTCCTCAAACGATAACAAAATGTTCTGAGACATTTCCAACATGACCCTGTCTGCTTTAAGTATGGTGAGAGAGATTGAACTACTGAAGATATATAGTTCTCTTCTTTCAAGCGAAAACAATTTTGTAAGAGAAAATGTGAAGGCAAAATGAGATTTCATGAGTATAACATACTTGTCGTGTGGACAAATTATTCATCCCTGTAGGTAATTAAACAGGTCGTGAAATCACTGCGTCACTGAACTCTTAAATACTGTATCCACTATCAAGAATATCTGAGGATATAGGTTCAGTGTGCACTTAGGTCTACTTGGAAACTGTCGAAGTTTAAAAAGTGGAGTATTACCCCACAACAAATACTAATTCGTTTAATTACTGGATGTTTACCACAACTGTTATTGGGGCAAATATTCATATTCCCGATATACATGAATGCAGTCAAGCAGTCTCTTCAGCTAAATCAACATCAAGGTGAGTGCTTGACTACAATTTGTTTGCATGATACTGATAGTATGATTTCCTACTGGATGAACTTATCGACACTTTGCGTGTTTAGAGTGTCTGATGGTGCAGTTTCGTTTTGCCCATCCTACCAGAACAGCACACAGACTACTGAATTTTGGATGAGATATTCAGGATTCTTTCGTGCATGCTCTCGTCAAAATTATAAAATCATAAAGTCTATGAACAAAATACAATCTAGGCGTGACATAATCAACTTTTCGCGGGGAACTTTATCAACACGAGTTATTGTTCTTCTTCTTGTTGTTATTTCTGTAATTTATCGGATAATTTTTATGGATTTTTCTCCGGGAATTTATGTTATATAATTCCTTATATATTGAACAACATTTTCAATACCAAATCATTCACAGAATAACCAATTCTCTTTTAAAATTATGGGGTAAAACCGATACCGATATGTGTACCTTCTGTAACCAAGTATCCTGCATTTGTTTTATGAATGTATTTATTCGAAAGCAATTTGGAGCAATCTTCATAAATGGTCAAATGAAGTAAAAATTCAAATGGAGGAGCCGTCAGGATCTCAAGTGATCCTGAGTAATACAGGTTCTGTTCTTAAAGATCACTTGCTGTTACTTCGTAAACAATATATATACAGATGTAGATATTACAATCTGAAGCCTGCTTTCGATGGTTTAAGGGACACTGTGATCAGAACCAGAGATATTGAGAGGTATATCTATACAAAAAATAAGAATCTCACTATCTTCGCTCAGAAGTGGGGTACCCTGGCGTAACCACTAAGCAGTATTAACTTTTTGGTATCTTATGAATAATTGACTTAACAAATCTTTTTCTTTTATTTTTATCAGTTCGGTGGAGATAGCGTACGGTAAAAAGTTGTTTCTTCCAAAAATGTGATGTGTCATTTGTGATTGTGGATGCAGCGGCACGTGTGTGTGTGTGTGTGTGTGTGT
This sequence comes from Hanleya hanleyi, assembly GCA_036873755.1. NCBI lineage: Eukaryota > Metazoa > Mollusca > Polyplacophora > Lepidopleurida > Hanleyidae > Hanleya > Hanleya hanleyi. The sequence goes on along the minus strand of JAVTVY010016833.1, from coordinate 14,683 downwards.
GTATCTGCGTGTGTGTGTTGTCCTGTTCGTGTCAGCATGAAAAATGTTCTAGTTAAACTTTTCTATGTATATATATTTGTTTGTCTGGCTCTCGGACAGAAAACACTTACGAACATGTGTATCGCAAAATCCTAATCCCTCGACCATGTGGGCGTGTAAGGATGTGTAAAATCGTGGTCATTGTAAATAAATGCCCAGTGGCCTGTTCCAGGGCTTACACACACAAAAAAAAAAAAAAAAAAAAAAAAAAGTTATTGTGATTTACTAAGAATCAACAGATGATCCTTGTTTCCTAGATTCGTAGCTATCATCTTGTTATTTCGTCTGATTCGAGGGTGCATGCCCTTTATTATTTGGAATTACAAGCGTCTAATCCGTCATCCATAATTCAGCCGTCGTCCATTAGAGAATATCCGCGTCCATAATCCAAAGACCTATTCCATATAACGGTATTAGCACCAAATTCAAGAAGACAATCATAGTATACATAAACATAGGCTTGTTTCCTGCAAGAGAGAAGCGGTCAACAGTTTTCAATGATGCCGGCAAGACATCATGATGTTCCAAAAATATCAAATCCCTATCGCTGATCAGTATTCTTAATCCATAGTATTCGTTGTAAAGTCGTCATCCAAAGAATGATGTATCTCAGTCACGCTTTGATTGTGACTGTTCATATCAGTACCATGAGGACCTTGAAGTGCATGGGTTGATACTGCCCCTAGCCCCGGGTTAAGCGGAATTAGACACAAGTGACGGAACGTAGCGCCATAGATCTTGCACGCTACGTTCGTATTTTTTTATCAGCATGCGATATGTATCGCCAAATTTGAGAAACTTTGAGTGGAGGTGTTTGGTTGAATAGCCCTGTTTTATAAGTTTCTGTAACAATGTCTTGTGACGTTGATTAAAATCGTCACATTTAACACAGGATCTAGCAAATGCTACTAAGCAAGATATGTATACGCCATATGCAGGTCCCACTGGAATATTACTGTCCAGAAAGGGATAGTTTACGATATCGAAACTGTAATCATCTCTTTTGTCATGAAGTCGACGAGAGAGAATGCCCGCTTCATTTTTATAGAGATATAGATCTAAATATGATGTGCCTGTAGGGCTGAAGGTGGATATATATCCTTCACTGCGTCATTTATATAGCGATTATCCACAGCGAGAAGATCGTCTATATAGCGTTTGGTGAATGAGAAGGAACGGGCTTTGAATGGATCGATTTTTGAAAGTGCCTGCATATAGTCATATTCATAAGAGAACAGATACAGGTCAGCCAACAGGAGTGCACAATTAGTACCCATTGGAATCCCTATATGCTGCTGATATATTGTTGCCAAATTTCACATAGATATTTTTAATGAGAAATTCAAGCAACTCTATCAACAAAGAAACATCCCATGAATGATATCTCTTGTATGTAGTAGAGCTAAAGAATGCTTTATGGCTTCCGACATTGATATATCTACGATCAGTTTTCTTGAACACAGATATTATTAATGAACTTAGACGGTCAATAAGGTCCTGATGAGGGATTGTAGTATAGAGAGTCGAGAAATCCCATGTGGATACATGTCTGTACGGTATGTGACCTTTAGCATCAAGTTCTTCCGTAAGACATTTTGAGTTTTTCAATATTCACATACATTCAACGCCAGAGTTCTTAGAAATAGTGGCGCAATACCTTTCCCAAAATGCTTTTACCTCCTGAAGGGCCCTCGTCAATAGGGTTGAAAGAAGCTTGGTGGTGCAGCTTCTAGAACCAGCTATGAATCTAGCTTTGTATGGTGATTTATGCATTTTGGGAGTCCAGTATATTTTTGGTATGTCGTTATGATTGGTTGGAAGACAAATACCTCTTTCCCTGAGAAACTTTTTGTGATTGTTAAATAAATCTTCCAGAGTAAATGCAGCTTGGGAGTAAGTAGACGTATTTGATGAAGATATGTCTACACTCAATTCTTTAACCAGCACCTGGTAATAGTAATATTTACATATGAATATTATATTATTCGGAGCTTTGTCTGCTGGGACTATGACGAATTTACTCTGGAGATTGCTAGAACTTCTTGCGAATTGAGGTTTCTCAGTACTTGTTTTGCTTGGGGAAGAGTACTTCTGTCAATATGGCGGATTGTTTCAACGACCTTGCTCTTGGTGAGGTCCAGTCAATCAGCGAGTACTGTAGGTTCAACTTTTTCTCGCTTAGACCAATCAATAACGTACTGTTCCAATGCAGACAGGACTATCTTCTGGTCGGCCTTCAGATTTATTCTTCTTGGCTCTCTACATTTAGGTCCTTTCATCAGGAGTAATTTCAGATCCTTATCACTCACCATATCAAGAGCACCAGTCACAATATGTTTGCATGGTGTATAGATAAAGTTCGATGATTCAAAATCACAACTATAGCCTCCTGACGTGTATAAGTTCCAGTCAAACTCCTTGACAGCATTGGAGTAATTGAATATTTTGGTGGCTATAGATTTAATATACTTATATGAAATGCAAGGAGGTTCTGTGAACTTAAAATAGTTTGCTACAGCGTTGCGTACCTCTGGATCATTCAGGATTCGAGGTAAATTAATGATGTCCAGTCCTTTATCTAAGTAGTTGAAATTCAAGAAAAGCCGATCTTGAGATGTTTCGATTATGTTCACTGGACGATACAACCGAAAATACGCTATATCTTGACATACTTTACTGATTTTTGGTGATATATTTCCTGAAGACGCAGATTGTTGTATATCTGTGGCTATTTGATCTAAAGCTCTCAGAGGTAACGCATACAGAACTGTACGTAAGCTATGTATACTATTGGGTGTGTTAGTCAAACCTACTAAGTATTTTAAAGTGATATGATCGTGAATCATCGGACTATTAAACTTTCGCCAACCATGGCTGCGATGTCTCCGTTGATGAGGTTTAAATAGTTGGGTAATGTTGGATATATTTGAACGGCGGTTTGTAGCATTGCCGAACCCACTGACATTATCATTTAAACCAAACGGAAACACTGACCCAAGTTCTAGCATCCAGAATAATTCCCGCTCGCGGATTTTTCTCTCAAATCCAAAGGGGGAATCCTTAGTAGATGGATAGACGACGCCTATGATCTGAGTTCTAAAGTTATCCCAGCCGTGGTCGGGTCCAGAAAAATGTTTACCTATAAGCAATTGCTTTTTCCTAACGGATTTTCTGTGACCGTTCACCCTAAGATGGAGCCTTTGGGTGGTCTTGCCAACATACTGTTGACACACTTCTTACAGGAAACTAAATAAATACAGTTTGTAGTAGAACAACTAAGATCAACATACGAGTTAACAGAATATGAGTTACCAGTTAACGCGGAACTAAATGAAGCTGAAGTATTAAAGAGTGGACACGTGAGACATCCACGATGTCCACACTTAGAAATTTTGAAATTATTACATGTAGAATTCGGTGCTAAACAATCATCAAGCGCAATATTACAAGGGCCTTGCTTTGCTGTTAGAAATATATCTGTCATTTGGATTGAAAAAGGTCTTAGTCATTTCGAACTATTAGAGACTCGGCCGAGAAACCTGCACTAAGGTTTCTCGGGTCTGTCTTAATATTATTTATTTTGGTTGTATTCATTGCAGACCTACTGCACGTAGACCTACACAGTTCTGTCCTGTTCTCTATATTTCAATTGAAATTTGTGTTGTCAAATTCACATTTGTCTAGAGTTGCGAAATCTTGGGAGTTGGGTATCTTGGAGTTGAAAATCTTGGTTTAGAAAATCCCTTCCCTACAAAGCGATATTTTATCTTGTGAATGTTATCAACATTTTCTGTTATATGCAAATTTTAACAGGAACGTACTTTAGATGCAAATAGCTTCAGTCTATTTTGACAGTCATAACTGTGAACCAATCACTGATGTGCTATCTATGCAAATGAGAATATGGAATTGGTATCCAAACAGAGACAGCCACTTCGCCATATGCATGGCCCAGATAGAAAATTTGCATATAACAGAAAATGTAGATAAAACATAAATATCCTGTAGCGGACAGAGCTTAAAAACAATACATGTAGGTATATTCCCCTAGACAGAAGCAATAGAAACAACAAAATAAAGTTGATTGACGAAGGCATTCAGAAGCTGTCCGACGGAGGAGATTGAACAAAAGGGAAATAAACATATAAGAAGATTTGCATATAATAAGAAAACACAAGTATCCAGTCTCGGACAAACCTTAAAAACAATAGGTGTCTTCCCCTGGACAGGAGCAATATAAACAACCAATTAGAAGTTGATTGATGAAGGCATTCGGAAGCTATGCGACAGAAAAGATTGAACAAAAGAGAAATTTGCATATAACGAGATTTGCGAAAAATATCAACTGACGTCTTGTCGCAAGGAATGCGTATGCCGAATTTCGGAAGAATCCTACAAAGCGTTTTGAAGTTATCGCTTGCGGAAAATTCAAACAGACATGCACGGACATACATTTGTACACGGACATCCACGGACATCCACGGACACTCTTCGCGTTGCGGCGGGAGAGGGAATTAGATATCATTCATTATGTGAACAGCTCGTATATCATCGTAATCAGCGATGATAAACGCTAATGAATATTGCAAATGTGTGACTTCAGATACAGTGTTTTTTTTCGTGAGCAACAACAACATAGGGCTAAAGTTGTTCACAAGAAGTCCTTCTTGTTCACAAGAAGTCCTTCTCACAGAAATTGCCTATGGACATTAGCGTGTTCAGAAAGGGTCTTAGCAGGATAAATTTGTTACACGGTTTGTCAGTGACCCAATAGAGAAATATATGGGGTCACTGACAAACCGCGTAGCTAATCATATTCGATCACAACTATGTACGCCCATGGCTGTAAAAGACACCTTCCATCATTATACGAATCTATCCCTTTTGAAATGAATGCGATCGTTCAACCTGTAGAAACTTGTAAGATTACAGGTCTGATCAAACGATGTTGTAAATATTTTAGCTCTGTGAAGGTATTGCTTTCTTGGTATGTATCCCTTCTTTGAAGCCGTCTAGAATTATACTCTTCGTCAGTTTGGTCCCCACACTATAAATACTTATCTGATATCGTAGAAAAACCAAGGAAGAGTTCACAAATATTCATGTTACAAGACTGGTATATTATAATATCAGACAGTTTATATTGGTCCTCGCATATTCATTTTAACTTACCGCATTTATCTCATCCACGAAAAGTTTCACATCTGTATTTTATGCATGTTATTTTTACGCTAGTAAATATGATTGTCCATACCTTTTATCCCTGACGTCATTTCATGCACCAACGAGACGTTTACGAAATCCAACTTTGTTTTACATATCTCACAACAGAATAAATCTTAGAAAGATTTCGTTTTACCTAGGGTGACTACTTATATTATTTTCAAAATACGGATGGCTGATGTTTTTAGTTCCGCAGGCACGTTCGAAAGGCAAGCAAGTGTCACGAGCTGTCACGTCTCTTTCCCCCACTTTAATGGATACATCAATTTTCTTTTCTTTTTTGCGGGAAGCTATTGCATATATATGTAAATATGTATTATCTGTATAAACTAATCTGAAATGCTACCCTAAAGGTAAACCGTACATAATTTGAAGAACGCACTTATGACGCTGTATATAACGTTGTATGGGGGTCTGTTGTAAGCCAGCAAGCTAGATACATAGGTAAGAAGATAAAATAATATCAGATTAGATCGATTCCAAACGAGCATAACATTTTACTCTCTAAAAAAAGTTGAGTGAAATTTCACTCAAGTAAGATTGGAAATTGATCCCACTAAATAATTTAAGTGGGATTTTCAGTCAACTGGAGTTACTTTTCACTCAACTTGAGTTAAATGTACTCAACTTGAGTGACATTCACTCAAGCATAAGAGTGGAAATTGATCCCACTCAAGTTGAGTGAACTTGAGTGGTTTTAACTCAAGTTCAGTGAAAAGTAACTCAAGTTAAGTGAGAAGTAACTCAAGTTGAGTGAGCAGTAAGTCAAGTTTGAGTGAAGGTACATTTCACTTAAGCTTGAGTGGAACAGTTCGCTCAAGGTTTTTTAAAGAGTACGGGGAAAAATTGTTACTTTTAAGACAGAAGCGGTAAACAGTTTCCAGTGATGAGGGTGAGACATCGTAATGTTCTGTTCATAAAATCATCATCACTGACTTTATTCTTAAACCAAATGCATATCCAAATCCTTCTCCAGAGTATAATATATCCCAGTCAGGTTAGATTGTGATTGTTCATTTGGACACTATGGAGATAGTCACAGGAAGTAGCTTGTATTTACTCATATTTATATGTCATGCTTGATTCTCTTTGCTACCAATATAATCATCCGAAAAAGATATTTATATTATGAACGCGATGATATTTTAAGGATTATGACTGGCTTCTTAACCCTATCTGGCCTGGGCATTTTGGGACGTGTTGTGGCCTGGGGGGGAGGCGGCATGGTCCCCACTAATTATTTTCCTTACCCCTTGAGCTAGGGGGCTGAAACTTACCACACTATACCCTTGGATCAAGCTCTACCAGAAAATGTAAAAAAGCCAAGATGGCCGCTTTGATGACGTCACAGTGACGTCATTTTCGAAACGACATGTTTAGTCGATTTACAGTTCGATTTTCGGAATTTTGTATTTATGCAATTTCTCCCCAAAAACTGCATGATAAACTAGTAAATATTAATGTGATGTGAAATAAAATAGCTTTTGTCCGCTTTTCATCGCGAAAAAGCAGAAATTTTGAAGAAATATGAGAAAAACATCGCTTTTCTGGGACCCCACGTGGACGCCATCTTGAATTTTCCCATGATCCTCTGCCCGGAGGGTTATGCAAATAGGCTCAAAATGACCCCAATATGATAAACTATAAAGTCACCGAGTATCAGCTCTCCATTTGTTGTCGTTCCGGAGATTGGGCAGAAAGTTTGGTATGAGGGGCCTTCCCCCCCCCAGGCCAGGTAGGGTTAATGTCGGATCTGATGATGTCATGTTTTTAGATGATAACTGCCCTTGTTAATGGCCCATCATTATGTTTCAGTAGCTATTGTTTTTGAAAAGGTGAGGTATTACAGATCTTATTAATCCATTTTTGATAAATGTACTGCAACATTTTTACAAAATCTGTTCTGGAATTTTCCATCTATAAAAGATGAATTAATTGTTTATTTTTTCTTTTCTTATATTTGACAGTGGAGCTGCTGGGTGGAGTAGTCGTCTTATCGTTCAGCCTTGGGGTACCAGCTGCATATTTGCTCGGGAAGTTTGGACCCATACCCACACTTGTTATGGCGATGTTGGTCACATGCGCTGGCTACATCTTCGGTTGGAGCGTACAATTCATGAAACCTGGAAGCGTGTTTGCATTTCCTATTCTACTTATATCTTTTCTGGCCGTAGGTACGAATAGATAATAATTATTTGGGATAGCATTCTCAAAATACGCATGCATGTCGCCTCGTCATTATGCTCTCTCCGTTTCTTGTGACCACCAAAAATGTAGGTTTATTTTGGCAATACCATTCATTGCACACCAGAACCTCACAAAGAGCACGGACTGTCTACGCTATATGGGATGGAATATCTCTCTGGAATTTCCCATTTTTAACTGCTGAAAAGATGCAACATAGGCTGGTTCTAAAAGTTTTACAACTAAACTTCTGTCCGCTGTTTTAACAAGAGCCATACAGCAGTTAAATCAATTTGGGGGAATTATTGTGCTGCCATTTCAAGAAATCCAGATGATAAATGCATGTGGATACTTTAAAAACTCGAAATGTCCTACGGAAGAACTAGATAGCAAAGTAGCGTGCAAGATCTCTGGGGCTACTTTGTATAAACCTGTATCTAGTTCCGCTTAAACGTGGGGCTAGGGACCGTTTAGATATCACGTGTGAAACATCTATATGGTGTTCAAATGAACAGACGCAATCAAAGCGTGACCGAGAGACATACTCTGGAAACGACTTGGAATTCATTTAGATAAAGAATAATAGTCAGTGATTGGGACTTTATGTATAGAACAGCATCGTGTCTCGTGAAATTTTAAGTTCTACGGATTTTTAAATCATGACAAGTCGATATGAAAGCCTCGTAATTGTATTCGATGATTCAGATTCTTACGCCACCTCCAACCAACATCACTTCCGTTCGGATTGAAGGCGACGTTGACGGTATGGGCTTTTTCATTCCTTATAACTGAATGCACGTCTCGGTGGTAGAATATCCTTTGATGACACCACTCTCCAGAGAGCGCAAAGACGGCGTGTTCAATAACACCAGATAGATTTATCACTGGTTTATATTCGCTTGCTATAATCTCCGGGAACAGGCCAATAACAGAAAAATGTGTTTTAAGCGGAAATTATTTTTCCCACAGTTTATAAACCTGATCAACTCGGGAAATATAAATTGTCAAGGAACAAAAGTTGCATTTTACTGAAAGGTATACTATTTTAAAACATCTGTAGAAAAGATATGCATTTAACAGGAACTGTTTACATTGGACAAAATAAGAATTCAGAGTCTTAGAAGTGATCAATTGATGCTAGGAACATTTTTTTGTTAAATGTGTAATTAATAAAAATATTTTACCGAGAAGTATTGAAAAGCGCAGTCGTGATTCCGTCACGATTTCTTTGTGATTCCGTCACGGACTAGATTTAATCCCTGTGATGATTTACTCGCCCTTTTCTCACGAGGAAAAAAAATCTTAAAATCATTGGGTGATTGTAGTAGGAAATGTCTCATAAGAATAATCTGATCGGAAAAGAGTAGCCAAAAAATAGACAAGCAACACTAGTCAAAACGGAGGACGTTCACCGTGATTCCGTCACGGTTATTTTCAAAGATTATATAATGAAAAACCTGCAATATATTTGGAGATATTATACTTTATTTGAAACTTGACAGCAGAAACTAGGCAATAAGACGTAGAAAGTCTGCTTAAAGAGAATAAAAGTTCAGTAAAGAGCGCTTCAAACTGTTAAAGTACATTCCAAACCGTGATTCCGTCAGGCTGGAATTCATGTGAAGGGGGTTAGAAAGATAAAATTTAAATTCATTTGAAAAAGTAGGATCCTACAGCGACATATGCAGCGGAGGTGCGTTGATAGGATATTAATTTGTTTAGATTGGGAATTACAGTGTTCTCAGTTTAGTTCACTGCTCATACGACATCCAACCTCATTTTGGGTTAGTGGGTCACAAATCCATCCCACGGTACAATGAATCCTGGACACCATAGAAATCATGATCGCACAACATCACCGTATATCGCAACGCAACACCGCACCACAACACATCAACGTATCGCACCATATCCCCAGAGCGCACCGCAGAGTATGGCTTGACGCCATTGATGACCTCGTTCGTAATATAATATATTTGCACCACATGAAGTTTGATGAGGCGGCGGGGGAGGGATAGAACGAAAGATTGATTTTGTCAACATAAAAGCGTCTAATCCGTCATTCAATATTCAGCTGTCGTTCACTAAAGAATTCTTGCGCCCATAATCCAAAAGACCTAATTCACAAAACAGCCTTAGCACCAAATTAAAAAAACCTTTGATAGTATACATAAATATAAGCTAGTTTCATGCAAAATAGAAGAGGCCAACAGTTCCCAATGATACCGGCAGAACATGTTCCAAAAATATCAAATCCTCATCGTTGATCAAAATTCTCAATCCTATCGCCAAATTTGAGGAGGCGCTTGGTGGCATAACCCTGTTTTATAAGTTTCTGCAACAATGTTTTGTGTCGCTGACTCAAATCATCACATTTTACACAGGGTTTAGGCGAGTTATGTGTACGTCACTCATATGCAGGTCCCACTGGAATATGTCTGGCCTGGGTTCTTTGGGACCTGTCCAGGCCGGGGGGGAGATATGGCCCCTCCCCCTAATTATTTTTCTTACCCCTTGAACTACGGGGCGGAACCTTACCCTTTGTTTCAAGCTCGATCAGAAAATGTAACAAAAAATATACGCCGGCCGCATTGATGACGTCACAATGACGTCATTTTTAGAAACGTCATTTTTTGGTCGATTTTTCGGTCAAATTTTTCGAATTTTTTATTTATGCGATTTATCCGAAAAACTGTATGATAAATTCGTAAATATTAATCTGATGTCAAATAAAATAGTTTTTGCCCACTTTTCATCACGGAAAATCAGAAATTTTGAAGAAAAGTGACGAAAACATCACTTTTCTGGTACCTCAGGTGGACGCCATCTTGAGATTATCCATGATCCTATGCTCGACAGGTTATGCAAATAGGCTCAAAATGACCCCAATATGATAATCTATAAAGTCACGGAGTGTCGGCTCTCAATTATTTGTCGTTCCGGAGATAGTGCAGAAAGTTTGGTAGGGGGGCCATTGCTATACAAAAAACGTCAGAGTTTTTAGAAATAGTGGCACAATACCTTTCCCAGAACGCTTTTACTTTCTGAAGAATACTCGTCAACAGGGCTGAAACAAGCTTGGTGGTGCAGCGTGTAGAACCAGCTATTATTTTGCTTTGTATGGTGATTAATGTGTTTTGGGAGTCGGTACACTTTTGGTATATCGTTACGAGTGGTTAGAAGACAACTACCTATTTCTTTGAGAAACCTTTCGTGGTTGTTAAATAAATCTTTCAGAGTGACTGCTGTTTGGAAGTAGGTAGACGTATTCGATGATGGCATGCTTATACATAATTCCTCAACCAGCACCTAGAAATAATATTTACATATGAATATTATATTGTCTTTAACTTTGTTTGTTGGGGGGACTATGACAAAAAACCTAATTTATGACAGATTTGCTAGATGTTCTTGCGAATTAAGGTTTATCAGTGCTTGACTAAGGGTACTTCTGTCGAAATGGCGGATGGTTTAAACGACCTGCACTTGGTGAGTTCTAGCCAATCTGTTGGTACTTTAGGTGCAACTTTTTCTCACTTTGACCACTCAATAGCTCATTGTTCTAGTGCAGTCAGGACTATCTTCTGGTTGGTCTTCAGGTTTATTGTTCTCGGTTATCTATATTTAGGTCTCTTCATTAAGTGTTTTTCGTCTTCAGCACTCAATATATCAAGGTTACATATAAAAAAATGTTTGAATAGTGTATAGATAAATTCCCTATAATTACCAGTATTAAACATTTAAAAGATTCCAATAAGTCTGTTTGCCTAATCTTGAACAAAGATGCACTAAATGAAGAAAAACTCCAAAAGGTACCCGACTGCCTTGCGTATTAACGGACTGTTGAACAAATAATATCATTGGTAATTACTGTATATGTCTTGTTATACATGTCAACAAAAGAAACTAGCACTAAGCAAATAATCTGGATGACTCTCACAGGCATTCTGATTTGAGGCGAGTGGTCTAGCTTAAAGCATACGAGAGCTCACCTCAATTCAGAGTGCCTGCATGGTCTCAGGTTGTAGAGTAGGAAACCTTCCGTCTGAGTACAAAGGACCTAGAAAGAGGAAATTCCTGGGTGGTTTCAAGATTAGGGTGTCGAAATATGACGACCCCCGGACTACCACTCTCCCTTCCCCGAATCTTTAGTTTGGCTATTTCAGTTATTATAATGGAAAATGATACATATGCAGACGACAATTTATATTTTACAGGGCACGGTGGCAGCTACACTTATGTTGCCTCACTGGTGATAACCTGTAGGAATTTCGGGAACGAACATCAGGGGAAAGTTATCTCTTTCCTGGAAACTGCCTACAGTATAAGCCCAATCATCAATCAACAAGTTTATTTGGCCTTCTTTGTGCATGGCGAATACGGAAACTACAACAAGCACGATGTATATGGTTTTTTCATGTTCTGTGGCGTATTGTCCGTGATTGTCAATGCTATGTGCTTGATATGTATACTAGAAAATGATAAGACTGAAATGTCAACGAATTCCAGTCGACAGAACCCCGATCCCAACCGACTAGACAACAACGACAACATTAACACGGAACGGACATGTCTATTAGCCACCAATAGTCTAGAAACATCCTTCCTCCGAATTCTGAAGAAAGTGAACACACATCTCTTGTTCTGGTCAACTGTTTTGGGGATTGGCGTTGCTATTCTCTTTGAATTTAATATAGCCGTGTTCACAGAAACACTGAATTACAACCGCGAATTCCATGTCCTATTCATCTGCTATCAGACGTGTGTGGTTATGTCACGTGTAGGTTTGGTTTTCTTTGCGGATGCTTCAGCCAAGAAGGTGTCATGTATGGTACATCTGGCTGTTGTATTATTCCTCGCAGGAATAGCATTTACTCTTGCTTCGATAACGGACATGTCTCTCGTGTACTATTATATACTGGTGAGCATCTGTGGAGTTATGTTGGGTGTCGTCCGGCCTGTCACGGCCATCACGATGAAGAGACGATTCAGCGAGCCGTTGTTCGCTTCTGCCTGGACGTTGTTCGTCTTTTGTAGCAGTTGTTTGAATATGGTTTTTCAGCAAATATTGTCGACGCTTTACCAGATGAACATACCAGATGACGCCCGTACATGTTACGGACAACAGTGTTTAGAGGTTATTTTCATATTATTTGCAGCTCTTTGTTTTCTGGTCGCCTTGTTGTCGGTTATACTCACGGTTAGAGCATATTGAAGTTATTTGCACTCTGTGAGCTGGATTATTAGATTGCGGGGTTTTTTTATGGATGCGAGTCCTGCGCTCGGGAGGGAAGGTACGAGCTTGCAATGAGGGGCTCGGGAGGGAAGGGGCGAGCTTGCAATGATGACCAGGATGAGGACTTTAAGACAAAAATGAAGAATAAAAGTAAATTGTTGTATAATTTTTGCTTTAATTTTGTTGAATACTATTGATGAATCAGCAGCACTGTGATTATATGCAACTGTTATGTTGTTTGGATTTCCTGTCGTCTGCAAATTTATCAAGAAAAGGTAGTTCCGGCCAACAACTGTCCAATACGAAAGCACAAGTATCTAATAATATGAACAATTTGGACAGAATATAATTCTTCGAATAAATGTGACTTGATAATCTCAGCTGTTATCGGTGATTTTGTTAACCATGTAATATTGAAACATTCTGTATTTTGGGAGAACACATATGGTAATTTCGCAAAATCCGCAAGTGAGATGTTTTGGGGCATTGCGATATTTATAACCAGTGTCACGTATTTTATTCTGTTTAAGTAGGGGGAAGAGACTGCTCCAACGACCGCGCTCAATCGAAGCATGACGGACATATTCTTATTCTAAAATAGGTACAGGCACTTATGATATTTATGTAACCCTGTTTATACATTGCATCAATGAATGGGTATGACGGTGTTGGTGGCTTCATAGAAGGATGTCATTTTAACTCCACGTAATGATATGTTTGCACCCCGTACTGTTTGTGCAGTTTGTTACACACGATAATGGGGTATGTCCTCTCCTAGTCGACAAGATATCATTTATCTGATACACCAGGCCTCGAACTACGAATAGCTCCGTAAACTGGCCTTGATTGAACAGACCACCGATGTAAGAGACTTTGCCGTCTCCCTGGACCCCCCCCCCACACACACACACTATGCTTCAGGCACTAAAGCCACGGTGGAAGCAATTGAACATTTAACCCCGTGTTTGCAATATGGCCGACACCGTAAATATAGTATCTATGAATTTTCAAGGATTGGCTGATTCCGAAAAACGGTTCGACCTTTTCAACTATCTGCGAAAAAACACTATTCAATAATCTGTTTACAGGATAGACATACTGATACAAAAACTGCAAGTAATATTAGATCCGAATGGGGCTTAGATGCCTGGACATGTCCCTTCCGACCCAACTGTCGTGATCTCTTGTTTCTTTTTAACAACAACAATTTCGATTATAAAATTGACAAAGTCATCAAAGATCCCGGTGGAAATTACCTGATAATGAGCTTAGCGATACATGGCACGCCTATCACCCTTGCAAACATTTATGGTCCAAACACCGACAGTACCAGCGTTTTCTAACAGGGTGTTTAAATTATCTTAGACCTGGAGAATCCTTCTCTTATTATTTGTGGTGATTGGAAGTTGGTATTGGACCCAGCATTGGACACTGAAAATTATAAACACGTCAACCACCCACAGGCTAGAAAAGTTGTCCTGGATCTAATGAATAATTACAGTTATACCGATGTTTAGAGAATAAATCACAAGGATGAGCGCAGATATACCTGGCGAAGACGTCAACACCCTCGACAACAAGCTCGACTTGATGTCTTTCTAACATCACCAGATATTTTTAATATAACAACAAACACAGATATTAAGCAAGGCTACACTGGCTGACCATTCTGTTATTTTGATCTAATGTAAATTTACAAATACAGACAGGGGAAGATCATAATGGAGATTCCACTGTTCACTGCTTCGGGACATAGATTATATTAACATGGTAAAAGATAAGATTAACTCAGCTGTGGACGGCTATGCTCCCAAACCATATAACAGAGACTCTTTACCCATTTTAGATAAATAAATGAATTTAATCAAATTTACAACCGGACATAAAAGACGAATTGTTTTTAAAAACTTTACTCATGAGATTGAGAGGCGAAACAAAAAAATATGCTTCAATGAAAAAAAGACAGCGGCAAAAGGAAGAATGTGGTTTAGAAAAGGAAAT
>JAVTVY010016831.1:0-59477 GCA_036873755.1 Hanleya hanleyi | reverse complement strand
CACCTTTCTCACCAATGGTCAGCTGGGATAGACCACCTTTCTCACCAATGGTCAGCTGGGATATACCACCTTTCTCACTAATGGTCAGCTGGGATATACCACCTTTCTCACCAATGGTCAGCTGGGATAGACCACCTTTCTCACCAATGGTCAGCTGGAATAGACCACCTTTCTCACTAATGGTCAGCTGGGATATACCATCTTTGTCACCAGTGGTCAGCTGGGATAGACCACCTTTCTCACCAGTGGGCAGCTGGGATAGACCACCTTTCTCACCAATGGTCAGCTGGGATGGACCACCTTTCTCACCAATGGTCAGCTGGGATATACCACCTTTCTCACTAATGGTCAGCTGGGATATACCACCTTTCTCACCAATGGTCAGCTGGGATAGACCACCTTTCTCACCAATGGTCAGCTGGGATATACCACCTTTCTCACTAATGGCCAGCTGGGATATACCACCTTTCTCACCAATGGTCAGCTGGGATAGACCACCTTTCTCACCAATGGTCAGCTGGGATAGACCACCTTTCTCACCAATGGTCAGCTGGGATAGACCACCTTTCTCACCAATGGTCAGCTGGGATATACCACCTTTCTCACCAATGGTCAGCTGGGATATACCACCTTTCTCACCAATGGTCAGCTGGGATATACCATCTTTGTCACCAGTGGTCAGCTGGGATAGACCACCTTTCTCACTAATGGTCAGCTGGGATATACCACCTTTCTCACCCATGGTTAGCTGGGATAGACCACCTTTCTCACCAATTGTCAGCTGGAATAGACCACCTATCTCACCAATGGTCAGATGGAATAGACCACCTTTCTCACCAATGGTCAGCTGGGATATACCACCTTTCTCGCCCATGGTTAACTGGGATTGACCACCTTTCTCACGAATGGTCTGCTGGGATATACCACCACTCTCACCAATGATCAGCTGGGATAGACCACCTTTCTCACCAATGATCAGCTGGGATAGAACACCTTGCTCACCAATGGTCAGCTTGGATATACCACCTTTCTCGCCCATGGTCAGCTGGGATATACCACCTTCTCACCAATGGTCAGCTGGAATAGACCACCTCTCTCACCAATGGTCAGCTGGGATATACCACCTTTCTCACCCATGGTTAACTGGGATATACCACCTTTCTCACCCATGGTTAACTGGGATAGACTACCTTTCTCACCAATTGTCAGCTGGGATAGACCATCTTTCTCACTAATGGTCAGCTGGGATATACCACCTTTCTCACCCATGGTTAGCTGGGATAGACCACCTTTCTCACCAATTGTCAGCTGGGATAGACCATCTTTCTCACTAATGGTCAGCTGGGATATACCGCCTTTCTCACCTATGGTTAGCTGGGATAGACCACCTTTTTCACCCATGGTTAGCTGGGCTAGATCACCTTTCTCGGCCATGGTTAGCTGGGAGATACCACCTTTCTCAACAATGATCAGCTGGGATAGACCACCTTTCTCATCAATGATCAGCTGAGATTGACCACCTTTCTCACCAATGGTCAGCTGGGATATACCACCTTTCTCACCAATGGTCAGCTGGGATATACCACCTTTTTCACCAATGGTCAGCTGGGATATACCACCTTTCTCACCAATAGTCAGCTGGCATAGACCACCTTTCTCACTAATGGTCAGCTGGGATATACCACCTTTCTCACCCATGGTTAGGTGGGATATACAGTGCTTCGGATTTGAAAAATCCAGAAGAGCTAAAAATCGCTCTTCTAATTTTGTCAAGAAGAGCGATCACTCCTCTAAAAAATACCCTTCTAAAAACTGTTAGAAGAGCTATTTACGAGAATGGGGATGTAACTAGTAACTCATTTTATGATTCTTCTTGCAAGAAAAGTATTATTTTCAAACTTCTTAACATTATGAAATGCGACATCAATATTATCACAATCATGTATGAAATGTTGATAATAAACGTAAGCGAAACCAGTTATCCCTGATGTGTTTCATAGTTATTCCTTTATTTCTTTCTGTGCCTTTCCTCGGATTCTGCGATCTTTGAGAATTTTGTCAATGTTTTGCGCAGTTTGCGCGAAACTTCTGTTACGGTACCATGCCGTTTTCGGCCGTATACGATAGAACACCACCTTTTAAATGTTTCTAGTCTAACTGTTGGTGGAAGTTTTGTAGCCATTTTGCTTATTCGCGACCACAAACGATCAAACAAATCCCAAAATCAGACGAGCACGCCAACAACAATATGTCCGTCGACATATCCACACACCGAATGCAACTGTATCCGCCGCTGTGATTGGTCAGTATTTACACAGCTGTAGAAATTTAACCAATTATAAGCGAGGACGTTTCGGTGGGGACCAAGTTTAACTCCTTTGCCAGAAGAGCTCGCACACTTCCGGATTGTCGTGAGCGAAACGTTTTGCGTTTTCATGGAAAGTTATTAGAGGTAAATAAAGATTATTCCATACGATAAATTCAAGAAGCGCGAAAAAAAGAGCCTCTAAATTTTGATTCAGGCGCGCGATTGAGCGCTTTCGCTCTCGCGCTTCTTAAATCCGAAGCACTGGATATACCACCTTTCTCACCAATTGTCAGCTGGGATAGACCACCTTTCTCACCAATGGTCAGCTGGGATAGACCACCTTTCTCACCAGTGGTCAGCTGGGATATACCACCTTTCTCGCCCATGGTGAACTGGGATAGACCACCTTTCTCTCGAATGGTCAGCTGGGATAGACCAACCTTTCTCACCAATGGTTAGCTGGGATATACCACCTTTCTCACCAATGGTTAGCTGGGATAGATCAACCTTTCTCACCAATGGTTAGCTGGGATATAGCACCTTTATAACCAATGGTCAGCTGGGATATACCACCTTTCTCACCAATGGTTAGCTGGGATATACCAACCTTTCTTACCAATGGTCAGCTGGAATATACCACCTTTCTTACCAATGGTTAACTGGGATATACCACCTTTCTTACCAATGGTCTGCTGGGATATACCACCACTCTCACCAATGGTCAGCTGGGATAGACCACCTTTCTCACCAATGATCAGCTGGGATATACCAACCTTTCTTACCAATGCTCAGCCTGGATATACCACCACTCTCATCAATGGTCAGCTGAGATATACCACCTTTCTCACTAATGGTCAGCTGGGATAATAGAGTAAATACGGTGGCTGTGTGGTGTTGAGTGCTTGTATTCACCAGTGGTGAAGTAGTACCTAACTGTACTGGATATTTAAATCTCACATGTAGATCATTCTTACATCACTGTTATCTGTGCCTTGTCAAGAAAGTGTTATCAAAATTATAGGATAAGAGTTAACTTTGTACATGACAAATTCTTAAATGTTCTGATGAAATTTTTTCTCTTTTCTGGCTAACAGTTGATGAATATGACAGTGAGACACAGGGCAGAAAATGAGGTATGTACAAATAATATTGGCCTTCCAAATGAGTATAAAATCATGAATTGAATAAATGAAAATACCTAATAAGTGCTGGAAAGGCTGACGTTATCATTGGCTCTCATGAAATAAGACATTAAAATGTTTTATCTAACATGAACTAACTTAGCGAATGATTCTTTGACCACCATGCGTTTATAGGCTGTGTAGTATTGTTTTTGTGTGTGTGTTCTGTATAAAACCTACTGGAAGAGTATGACTCGTATATGCCACTGTATCTTATTGGATGCCTGTAGAATAGAGTGCTGCTATCTTTCAGGATAAGATGGCATTCCTGCATGGAGTCTACCAGCAGTTGTTAGCAGGCAGTATACTGACCTCAGACCGGGATGAAGCTTTTCATCAGTTCACATGGGCAGATATGGCTAGATTGGTCCATGAGGAGATTAACTCTCTGGTCAAACATAACCATACCAGTCAACAACGGGTGAGAAATATTTAGGGTTCCGGGCCAGCAGTTTTTATGTTTTAATATTGCAAATATTGAAACCACACTTGGCAATTCTGGCATTGTCTAAAAAGCCAGACAGCACCTGCACTTGGCTCTGAGAGATTGCCGCTTTTGAGGATGTGACATTTTGGGACATCATGTGCTGACTTCAAACTTTCATTGCCTTATGATGTCATCGGCACCTGTGCACCTTATCCAATGTCATGTCAGGCATTTGCCATTTACATCTTGTTCACCAGACCGAATTGAAGAATCTAACATGAATTGGTCCGGATACGAATACAAGATTTATATCCAATTATTATTATGATGACACTTTCTTGGTAAAGCACAAATGCCATTCCCATGCAAAACTCGAACCCACACCCTCAGTTTGGCACAAAATCGTCAGCAGTGAATGAAAAAACACTCTAAACCACTCAACCACCTCAGTTTACACATGTACAGGCTTGAGTGGTCTAGAGCTGCTGTTTGGTGCCAGACTTTAAGGGTGTTGGTTCTAGTCTTGCACAGGATTGGCCCATCCAGTGCAAGTGTTTGTGCTTTTGTGCCAAGCAAGTGTCATCCTAAAAATAATTGGATATAAATGTTACCTACTTCCTAAATGGCGTTAGTGTATAAATACAAGATTGTCCACGGTGAAAAGCCTTTGGCATATGTAGTAGTTTGTAATCATATTGGAATGCTTACATCAAAGGGTTAGATCACACTATTACCTCTTTAAAGCAATAACCTATCATCATGGTGTTTTGAAATCAGCAGTACTTGTTCATATTTTTGAAATAGTTCTGACCCTATTTTGTCTAACAGCTACAGCAGTTGGAACAGGCTTTAGGCAGTAAGTCTGAGGCCCTGGCCTCTATGGAGAGACAAGCTAACAGTCAAGTTCATCAACTATCCTCCCTGAATAGAGATAGGGAAACAGCCTGGCTTAAACAGAAGGAAGAACTAGAGAGCCACTACAACCAGCTGATTGCTGACATGCAGAACAGATCTAAGGTACTGATTGATGTGAGAAACGGGGGAATATTCATAACTATACTACATTTTGCATCTGATTAACGGTCACGAAACAGTATAGCACTCATATGGCTGAGTCGAGAGAAAAATAAAATCTTTGCTTTTATCTCATAACCTCATTATTGTAGTTCTAAAATCACTTCGATTTGGAAGCTTCATAAATGGTGAGTGCTTGATATCCCAGTCTATGACTGGTTTCATGCTCTGTGATCCCATGAGCTGCCAGTCCGAGTCACTGGGTAGTACTTGACATAGTTCTTCCAGATAATGTAAGGAAAAGTACACAATTTGCCATCCCTTGAGAATATTTCTGAATATAACATGCCAGATTTTGCATTAATATAAGTATACAGTCCGTGAAACCTGTGTAAACTGACCATGCTTGGAGTGTCATTTTTGACAGGGTTTCGGTTTATCAAGGGTCAAAATACCTTACATTTATGTACTGGGGTCCAAGATGATCTTGTTAATTAGAGGTTGGTCAGTTTACCCAGGTGTCTATATTCACAGTTTTTACTATATTATCCATATCGATCTTCAGTTAGGTTACTTTTACAAAGGATGTTAACATAATTCTGCCATTTTAGCCATTTCAGAACTTTTTCACTATAAATTAACATGGGGAGACACTGGGAGAGTGTGGGATAACTGTGGCATGAATCCAGAGATAGACTGGTCTCTGCTGATCTTTGTTGGAATATACAATGTAAGTGCATACACATGCAAATGTACTGGAGTCTCCTGCTTCTAGATCTAATTCTCACTAAGGCTTTTTATTGTCTTCACAGAAAAGTCAATCTATTGCTGACCAGGCCTGGGACAAGTTGAGGATGTCTGGCAGTGTTCAACAGGGGCTGGAGACGGAGTGTGTGGAGTTACGAACACGACTGGCTCAAACAGAGCAAGATAACGCTGGTCTCCACATTGCTGTGGCTCTGCTGTGTAGCGCCCTTTATCCTCTCTATGCCAGAGCCAATTCTCTGGCGGCTGAGCGTCGAGTGCTGGGGGATGAACTCTCTAACTGGGAGTCAGTCAAGACTCAGACACAGACGTTAGTGAACACTCTGACTTCAGAACTTAGCAAGAGTGAAAATCAATCAAAATCAAAATCTTGGCGGCATTCAAGGCGTAGTCCAATTTTGACGTTCAGGATTGGTGTCATCGCTGTTTTGGCAGCAAACCGTCTGAAAAATGTGGCAGGCGGGAGTCATAAAATGTTTGTGACTTATGATACAATCTCAGGGAACCATGGTTTGTTGGTGTGCACTGGTGGAGTGACAATGGAGCAACGACCATTCACGGGTAAGTGCTGGGGTATTGTTTGTAGATTTATTGACTCCTCCATTTGAACCTATCTACTTGCATTTTGCTTAACAGTTTTTAACATTTTTAACAATTTTTAAAGTTCTTCTCTTCTGAGCTATTAATCTTTTAATACATAAGGTATTATGTTAACCAATATTATATTAGGTTAATTTATTATAGCCAGGTTACTGATTTCAGAAGAACTACTTGTATATGATGACTGTTGATTATTACAGGCGTTGGTTTGTCTGAAACGTTAGTTAGTGAAGTGGACAGACATCAGACTAATGATGGATCAGTCATTGATTGGCTCACCAGTGCTGACCTCCTCTCAACAGTATTAGCCTCGGTCTCAGAACTGCAGGATGTGATTGGTCAAATCAAAGAAAGTGGTGAGTCGTGAACTGTGATCAGTTGATTTTCTCTCAAATCAAACTGATGAATCTTCTCTGTTCCTGACAATAATTTATTTACCAATATATTATTTAAACAATAATCTCTGAATTAGGGTCTGTTCTTCAGTCAGTAGATTTTATTCTACCATTTCTTGTAAGCTTTACAGAATTAATTACTACTGCTCAAATAGTATTTACCTGCGCAGAGAAATGACGGGGAACAAATTCTAATTGCAGTGAATCCTGTGGAGTGTAGAGCTTTGAATAGTGCAGCCAGAACTTGTTTCACACGACTTCTCGACAGACTGGTTCCCTACTTTGAGGGCGTCTCCCTTCATCCTATGGCCGGCCTGAAGGATAGACATTCCCTTGTCAGGAAACTGGGGCATGGCCTGAAGAAATCTCTGGAGAATCGAAATCTTGAGGAGAAACTGACCATGGCACCATTCCAGGTGTGTTTTTTGTTGATAAGAAATATGTGACCTCATGTTATTCATTCATTGAATCCAGGGGTCGATTTCATGAAACATCACTTGAGGCAATTTTATCCCTTGAACGGCCAAGTACACTTGAAAACTGCCTTTGAAAATTCATGTGGGGCGAAAATCTCGATTTGAAAAACTTGATTTGAAATCTCACTTGAATGTCTGATGTTAAATTATGCATTATCTCGTCAAGTGCACTTAAAAATGCTTCATAAAATCACTTCCAAAAATGAAGATATCTCAAAGATTTCAAATATATTGGATACAAGATCAAAAATATTTGCACAAAAATATATATATCGGTTGCCATGGTAATGGCAGCCATCCTGGAATTTGGTGATTAACTTAGGAATGCCTTGTATGCCAAAGTAAAAGAGCGAACTTCATCAAAATTGCAGGGTATTTCTGTGGTGTGTTCCTTTTTGCAAAAAAAGAAGGTTCAAGCAAAACTAACCATTGGAAACAAAATTTAAGCTGTTTTACTGATTTACACTAAATACGCATATGCCTGGTTGGTGCCGTATTTAGTTTAAATCAGTAAAACGGCTCAAATTTTGTTTCCAATGAGTAGTTTTGCTTGAAACTTCTTAGGGTGTCTGGTTCCATGTTGCTTCAAAGATTTCTTCTTTGAAGCAGCAAGAACGCAATTTGGCTGGGTTGCTCAGTTGGTTCGTCACGATATGACTAAAAGTGATGTTAAATCCTATTCACGCACTCACTCACTATAACTAACTACGATATGATTAGCTGGACTATCCTTGTACAGCCATCATGTAGAGTGAATCAATCTTCCCCTCATGGCAGTAGAACAATTGATCATATTATTGTTAAAGTTTGTGACTTTGCAGGAGACATTCTCAGGACTTCAACAGCACCTGATGGAGCTGACAGGGAATCTTCATGGTCTAGAGGTGGAGAGAAGGGAGCTACTACTGGAACAAACCAAACTAAAACAGGACAGTGAGGAGTTAACGAGCTGTCAACAACACCTGAGATACCTGGAGGATGAGGTCCAGGCTTACAGGGAACAGGTCGGTCTACTCTCCCAACACCAAACCCTTCTTCATCTCTTAAACTTACATGTACAAGTTTACCTCATAAAACTCATTCTTTGCATTCTATAAACAAGCTAGGTTAGTACAGGCATGGAAATTTTCCGCCTATTGGCGGATTTCCGACTTTTTACCCGCTGAAATGATCGATCCCGAGATCGATGTAAATTCGGGTAGAAAATTTGGGGGGGTTAAGCTCCGTATGCTGGTCTCCCTCACTGCTGGGTTTAGAAAATGCGTTCACAGTCGGTTCGTTCTGTTTGGGAATTCCCCTGATCACTCTTCGCGAATCGGTAATCTAATAAATCGCCCAGTCTACAGAGGGTGGACTGGAAAAGTACCCAGTCATGGAGAATGTATCCTAGTTCTCTCTGCCCGTGGATTTCTGTTTGGATCCCTGTACATACGCCATGTGTTTGGGATGATGTAGAAGGATTCGGCCGAAAGTGAAAGAAAGACAGGGCTTCGTTTGCACGTACCGCTCGCCTAAATTTATTGTGAGGTGCGCTTTTATCGGCGATTCGCGTTCGTAATTAGTGCAACTTGTCATTGAAAATTGTCTCCAGAGATTTGTTTCCCCGACTATGCTATAACATTGTGTTGTTGTTGTAAGCGAATATTGTGTAAGTTGTCGAGTGATTGCCCGTGTGTACAAGTACAGAATAAACGTTACGTTTGTTGGACAAATTGTAATTGTATCACCAAATGTTACAAACCACGGAGTCTCAGATAAATTTAATCTCAAATTTGCTTAACAGAGAAACAATTTTTCTCCCCCCGACTGGAGCACGTGGAAATGCCCTTCGATCAGAACGAGGCTGACTTGATAGCTGTACGTCGAGAACCCTCAAAAGCTTGATAATGCATGTTACTGTGGTAGCGATGGCAGGTTTCCGAATGTTTTTTGGGCCCCCAAGTCCTCAATTAGATTGTTTGCTTGTTGATGATGAACATTATGTTGTCATTGATTACAAAATTATGTGAATGGTGACTGAAAATAGAATTTATGAAACCAATAATTTGAAGATAATTATATATTTATCTATTGAATGACTTACTTGAAGTAAATACTTTTCATGGACAGTTTTACTGAAATTAATTTATGGGGAGTTGTTTTCTCAACTTGCCCTTTTTTATTATTAAACTAGATCCAGTTAAAGAGACTTTTAATTATTAATCAATAATTTCAAAAAAAATATTTCTTTTCAATGTGAATAAATCATGTGAAGTTCTTTAACACAGTTAACTACTACGATGTGTCTAAAGTTTAGTTACAATATTGACACTTTTAAGCTTCATCAGTTAAAATAGTGTTGTCTAATATATATATAAAAAAAAAATAGCAAATTTCCTTTCCTGTGGGGTCACCAAAAGGGCTCTTATTTGAAGAAAAAAAATTCCGGCGAGCGGGGGGCGCTGCCCCCGTCTCGCGCTCTCCCCCCGCTCGCACGCGATTCGCCCCCGCACATGGATGGTACTTGGGATAAGTTCAGACTTTTTTTTGGAGGTCAATTCCCATGCCAATTAGTAACCCCATGATGGGTGGTCAACCCACGCTTCATCTCGTAAACAAAGCATGCATTCCTCCCCCAAACCACCCCATATACTGTGAAAGATTATAGCCATATATAAAATGCAGACACTTTCACATCTGACAATTTATGGGGAAAAAAATCTTGACTGTGGGTAGCTGTAAACCACGGGCAAAGATTCTACTCGATTGCATAACCTTTCACATGAAACAATTTGTGTTGTTATTTCGATAATACCTATTCCATTTTTGTCGTACATAGACTGCAGAAGAAATGGTTCCACTGGCCAGGTTTGAAGGTTTGTGTGAGGAGTTGAACAGCGCCCTGACCCGGGAACAGCAGGCACAACAACTCCTGACAGAACAGTCGAGACAGTTGGATGAATTCTCCACCCGACTGAATGCACACTCACAACAAGGTGCTCAGAAGGAACACACGTTATCTGAGGCCGTACAGGTCAGTTGATGATTGGTCATGATTATTTCATAATTGGTCATGATTATTTCATAATTCTTCCTTTGATTAAAGAGTCAGTCGTACATAAGCAAGGATAAAAGTTTTCTCATACTTTAAAATATTTTAACCATAATTCTCCTATTTGACGTCTATTTTTTGTTGAATAGTGAAGAAATATAAAAAGATATCCTCGAGAGGACCCCTGCCCCAGTTCAGGAGAGGTCAAGCTGCCCTGACCTTCACTGTGGAAATTGTTGTTCACTGCCATGTACTTTGGAGTGGAATGGTGATATCATCCACAGAGCGGGCACTGGGTTCTCTGGGTATTATGAGAGATCATCCCAAAACTGCCACTGATTCCTCGAATTTCCAATATTTGAAAGAAATTATCCCAGTATTTCTTCTTCATTTTCATGAAAAAAAACCTGTGTTTATTCTTATATTCTGCTTAGTGGCCAGTTTGATCTAGATGCAAATATGGAATAACTTAAATAATGTGAATATGTTTGTACAGGGTTTATCTGAGACCAAGATGGAACTGCGAAGAAAGGAGCAGTCAATGCGTCAGTTGAACAAAACCATTGGTCAGCTTGGGGAAGAGAAGAGGGGTCTACATGATCATCTTAATGATGCAGAGAATGCACTGAGAACTGCAGCCAGGTAAGTCATCTGTAATATTGAAGCTGTAACTCTCTATTCCTGTCTGTACCTGAACACTAATCAGATCCACATCTTTTCACATTTACCTGCTTGATACAATAAATGCCATCATATGATAATGAAATTTGACCATGACACATTGCAGAATATATTTGTTTCTGTAAACTGTAAACATTACTATCCTCATTATCCATTAATGTGTTTACAGAGACAAAGAGATATTGGCCACTTATATCAAGAGTGTGGAGGTTGCCTTAGATCAGGTGAGTTACAGTGGGCAGTAAATCCTCTAATAGTTAATTTACCTTAGTAAAATTCAATCACCTCCCAATTTTGACAAAGAAATCCAATCAGTCTATTCTAATAAATTTGACCACTCTCTAAGATCATTAGAATGAAGAAATGATTTTCGACCAATTGGTCCTGTTCAAATCACCATCTGAAATTAAGTGAAATTAATGATTGAAAATTTCACTTCTTGTGATTGAATTATTAGATGATTAATCATAATAAGTGAAATGACACCCTGAAATAACTGAAATGACGCCCTGAAATAACTGAAATGACACCCTGAAATAACTGAAATGACACCCTGAAATAACTGAAATGACACCCTGAAATAACTGAAATGACGCCCTGAAATAACTGAAATGACACCCTGAAATAACTGAAATGACACCCTGAAATAACTGAGACACCCTGAAATAACTGAAATGATATCCTGAAACATTTCAACTCCATACATCACATCAAATCCTACAGGTTATCTGAACTTAGTTACTTTTCACCAGTCAGGTCTTGTGATAGCTGAATGGGTCATGTATTTTCGCGTTATTTCACTAGAAATGATTTATCTGCCCGACTTTCCTGTTTGTAAACTTTACCTGCTTCGTTCGATGAAGGGGAATAACAGACCATGTTTTAGTACTCTACTCGATCTATGAAGATGGAACACCTGGGCAGGCTGCAAAGCATTCCTAAGAATAGTGACGACATGTACTGTAATAGTTTTGTTCTTGAAGATTGTGACACAGAGTTGTTTGGTGTTTTTGTTTGCAGAGAATAGTATTGCTGAGTTACAGACTATTTTATGTACATTGTTCATTTGATGCAAATTTGAATAATTTTATTCAGCCCTAAATGTGGACTTGCTTCTAGATATTGATCACTGACCGGGCATGGTATCATATAGCAATTTTTTGTTCAACTTTGAAATAGTTAATGCAAAAATCCAAGTGGAACAATCTTGTAATAGCCAAGAAGCTGAAAACTTTCAAATGTTTGGCTTTGGTTTCGTTGCGTGAAATCTTGCGACTATCGAACCATTATTTGTCCGCAGATGAGGAAGAAGGTGGCCTTGAAAGACCTCATTGTGGACATCTCTATGTCTAAGATGCTGTTGAATGCAGATTTTATCCCAGCTGACATTGGTAAAGCTGGACCAGAACTGATTGCCTGCCAGGTAACATATACTGCATGCGTCAAGACTGCACATGTAGTGCTTCCTGTGGTTCTACCAAATGTCATTATGTAATAATGGAACCCACATGTCCTGTATAGCAAAACCTTTAAAATGATAAATATGTAGTTCCCCAATAATCAAACATCTGTATAAATAAAATATAGCAGCATGAAACATCAGGGCTTTTCCACTAAGTTATTTTCTCTGATTGTGATCAACACACAAATGAATTATCGCTTGTGGTCAGCTTTCAAACAAATTATCTCCCCTGATTGTGATCAGCTGTCATACCAATTATCTCCCCTGATTGTGATCAGCTCCCGACCAAAATATTTTCTCAATCACAGAATCTGGTTGGTGCATTTGTGGATACGCTGACCCAAGCTTACGCCAAGATGAAGACCACAGATGAGGAAGTGACCTCGTGTCAGCAGCATATCAACACCCTGAAATCTGAATTGACCACTGTCCTCAGGAGGGAGTATGACAATGGGGTATGTCCAGTTACATCATATTATTACTTGTGCATACAAGTCGTCTACTGGGATATCAAACTGATTAAATATTACAGTCATCCCTCCAATAATTCAATCACAGGAAGTGTCAACTATAAAATGGCTGATCAAACTTATTAGAACAGGAAGTTGAAAAAATGGTTCCAAATTATGCATATAATCCATTATAATATTATTATATAATCTTTATTTCAATGATTTTAAAGAGGGATCAAATTTATAGGAACAGCTGATTGAATTTTGTCCCCAAATTTGGGAATAAATTAAATTCGTTAGAGGGATTGAATTATTACAGTGATTACTGTTGTGGCGTTGTGATGAAAGATTCAAGGTAAATTGTATTCTACATTTACCTATGTATATTTTCAGGATGATTTTCCAAGAGGAGATAAAGTGGACGTCACTAGGGTTAGCAGTCTGGAAAATATTGATAAAGGAGGCTTCTATCCACTCCGGTAAATGTTTGTTTTATATGCAGCCATTCAATTTTGAAAGTTCCACATTCATTTCCACTTGATACTATTCCATTTAAGATCCTATTCTCAATCGTAGCTATTTAGCTGAAATATTGCTGAATGTGACGTTAAACCTTAATTTTCTCTCTCTCTCGTCTATGCCCAGCTGTATGGCTGATCTCCTGCTATCCATTATAGCCCTTTCCGGAAAGTGTATAATCTCCCCTAGAATATGTAATTACTCAAACTAATTGTGAGGGCCTTTGGTACTAACCGGAAGTTCTCGGAACCAATACGCCCCTAGTGAAACAAGGGAGATAAAACCCTTTCCAATTTGGGCTATTGATCGATGGCTCCTCCAAAACTCGGACGTCTTGATACCTTACCTCCCTATCGGAGTTAAAATGTTATATATTTTATCACATGCACACATTCCATTTGACATCTACATGTGGATTTATTTTAAAAGAGAGGATTCTGAGATGTCTTACTCCATGTCGAAAGCAAGCCCCAAATCAAAACCTCCGAAACAGTCACCGATGAGGTTAGTCACCAATTTGAAATTCTTTTAAATCAAAAGGACTTGTAAAATATTGTCTTCTAATGTAACTCTTTTTTGACATTAAACTTTAAATCTCTTGACTGGCATAGTTTATTATCTTCCAGGATTTATTTTGGTAATGCAATGCTAATAATACAATGTACAGTGAAATCTTGACAGTAAATATTGACACCGGAGTAAACCAACCTTTAAATACTGGTATTATCCATTGTCCCCAATATTTAAACTTGATAAACCAGAATATTGTCAAAACCGATGCTATGGTCAGGTCCCAAACATGGTCAGTGTACACAGGTTTCACTGTACATGAAAGCCACAAACTATTCAGAGTCTTATCATAACTTTACATTTTGTATTGGTTATGTAGGGGATAAACACGAGTTGAATACTGTTTCAGTTTCAAAATTTCTGGTGGAATCATTCTAAAGTTTATATTTTCCCCTTCCAGGACCCCTCACTACATGACCCCCACCAGGTCATCCCGACCATACCCCAAGCCCGGAGGAAGCTCCATCAGATGACATCCCATCCAGTTCCTTGTCGATTGACTGTGTTATTCATCATCTGCACTGAAGATATCAACCCAGTCTCGCTAGATTTGAAATGTGCTATTTTACTGCAGTTGTCTCGACTCTTCCATCTTTTGTGGGTTGAAGGGTTAAATGGACTTGTCAGATTTTCACACAAGTATTTATTGCCCAGTTTAACAGTATTGTGAAGGGGGCTGACCACACAGGAATATGGACTGCAGGCGCAGTATTTAAAACCATATACCAGCAGCATCCTTCTCATTTTTATGATACATCAATTTACTGGTCAACTTTGCAAACAAGCCAGCATGTTTGTATTTATTTTATTGAACCAATGTCGGTCAGTAGTGCAATTAATTAAAGTGATACCTTTTAGGCACACAAATTCGTAGTAATATCCCATCATAATTTTAATGTGATTCATGCAGAAAGATTTTAGTTCACCACCAATTTTAGAATTGTCATTTTGTTTTCGTTCACGATCAACTACAGAATTTTTGTTTTACTCCGTTTTAAAAAGGGACTGAAATAAAGTGTTTCAGGTCTGGTTGGAATGATAAAGAAATTTAAGTTTTAGTACACATGTCCAGTATTTGTAATTTTACCACAGATTAATGTAGTACTAATAGATCTGATTTTAAAATGTCCTCCAGTCTGATTAAAACTCAGACGTAATAACCGCTCCTCTATTGGACATGTCGCTAATTAATAATTGATGGACAGGATTGAAACTTGCATGGAATGTGGCCAGTGGCTCATAGTTGTGCAGCGTAGAGTTTTTTCCGAGTTCCGGTATCATTTTCAAGAGTTATGGCCCTTTTTCTGAAATCTCTGTGAATGGGACTTGTCCGGGCTGGATCTTGGTTAATATTGTATGAACAAGTATGAAATTTGCATGACATGTGGTCAGTGCCCCACAGTTGTGCAGCGTAAAGTTTCTCCCCGTTCCGCCTATATTTTCAAGAGTTATGGCCCTTTGTTCCTGAAATCTCCATGAATTGGGACTTGTCCGGGCTGGATCTTGGTTAATATTGTATGGACAATTATGAAATTTGCAGGGTATGTGGTCAGTGCCCTGTAGTTGTGCAGCGTGAAGTTTCTTCACGTTTCGCATATATTTTCAAGAGTTATGGCCCTTTGTTCATCAAGTCTTTGTGAATTGGGACTTGTCCAGGTTGGATCTCGGTTAATATTGTATGGACAAGTATGGATATGTGGTGAGTGCCCTGTAGTTGTGCAGTGTGAAGTTTCTCCGCGTTTCGCGTATATTTCAAGAGTTATGGCCCTTTTGTTCTTGAAATCTTTGTGAATTGGGACTTGTCCGGGCTGGATCTCGGTTAATATTGTATGGACAATTATGGAATTTGCATGATATGTGGTCAGTACCCCATAGTTGTGCAGCATGAAGTTTCTCTGCTTTCGGTTATATTTTCAAGAGTTATGGCCTTTTGTTCATCAAACCTAAATGAATGGGATATATTTATTTGTCCAAAGCACATTCCAAAGTAGATCACATAGGTCCTGAAGTATGAAATTGCCCCAAAACGAGTGAATTGGATGCAAAATTCAAAGTTCACGATCGCTTCATAATTTCACCACAATATACTCCCAAGGAATGTAGGTCTCATAACCAGGTCACATTTTTGAATTTGGAGAAAGTCCCGGGTGAAATATGTACATGTATTATGTGTATTAAAAAGTGACTGAAACAGAATTTTTATAATTAGCCAAGTTAGGCCTCCACAGACCAATACAAAACAGAACAATGGTGGAGCAGTGTCGGATTGAAGCGGAAGGGGGGCATACAATTGAGCAATCTCTGATTGCTTCTTTGCTGCGTTAAGATCTGGGACAGTCTGTATTTTAAATCTGTTGCGCATGTCAGACTGGCGACCAATCAGAGTCCAACTTCAATTGGCAAATAGGTGCCTATTCGAGCAAGATCTTGGTCAGCCGCCTGGGTTGGATTTTTCTGCGCCTAGAGGAGCAGTTATTAAGTCTGAGTTTTAATCAGATTGAAATGTCCTCCATTGGGTTTAAGCTATAACTTTGACCGAGTATGGTCAAACTCAAATCTAATATAAATTTGTCTTAAGATTTCAGGGTTAGTCAATAATTTGGACACCGCATAATGGACCTTGTACCTTTATATGGGTGAATGGCTCCAGGTCAGGTACAATACAGAAGTACCAAAATAAAATACTTCCACTACAAGAAATTGTTGCATTGGCATGAAGTACAATATTGTATACTTAGAAAAATTTCAAGCCACGGAGTCTCAAGTAACAGGGCCGTGAAGTAGTTCATTTTGAAGTGAAAATAATTATTTGTTCTCTGTAAACATATGAATATAAACGATAACCCCAACCAGATTTGGTCATCGAGTATGCTGTATCAAGCTGGTTCTGGTTATCATTTAACTTATGTTCATAGAAAGAAATAAGGTGTTTTCGCCTCAAAATTGGCGATTTTTTCCACAAATGCGACACTCGGCACCTTGAAACTTTTCAGAGTATACAATATAATATTTTTTGTATATGTTATATTTTAGGGCTGGGGGGTCTTGTCGTTGCCATGTACGTACATCCGTCCGTCCGTCCTTCAACATGTTCTTGTCCGCTGAATATCTGCAGATCTATGAAGTCGGGCCTGACCAAACTTTGGTGAGAGCTTCCTGAATGTTGACTGGCTATGATGATTTCATTATTTATTGATGGCTCAGCTTTTGCACTGTTATCTATGCTCTTGTCCGCTGAATATCTGCAGATCTATGAAGTCAGGCCTGAGAAAACTTTGGTAAGAGCTTCCTGAATGTTGACTGATGAAATGATTAGATTTTCAGATGGCTGTGATGATTTCATGATTTTTAATTTTTTTATTATTATTTATTGATGGCGTAGCTTTTGCACTGTTATCTATGCCCATTGGTTGCATGTTTCAGTGTGAATTTTAAAGGTTCCCTGATACAAGAAAGCCTGGTCCATTCACGATTCTCATTCAATGAAGGACAACATTTTTCTTTAATTTTGCTATTAAATCATTCTATTCTACATCATATGATTTATCCTAAAACTTTTGCATGAACCATATTTGTGTCCACACATTCAACTGGTACAACATACATGTAATGCTTCAATTTTGGTCACCAAACATGTTACTGTACCTTGGAAATTATTTAAAACGAGTGATTAGGAGAACCCATTTTTAGCCTGACACTGGGCAATTTTGAACCAGTTTGCATACCTTGAGCTTATGCCCAATGATAAGGGTGGGCCTGTGTCAATCAGTGTGTTTACTTGTTATCACACTTGTGCAATGCATAAATTGCCACTGATAGAGCTACACTTTCTTGCATGCTGTAATCCCAGCACACCACTCGTGAAACCGAAGTCTGTTATATACGGTATCCAAGGATTTTTAGCAGGTTCCGATCCCAAACTCCCAGTTCCTTTTCTTAATTCATTATTGAGGGTTCAATTTTTTTAAGCGAATTTCGCCGCAGAACCTGTGATCAATCACAAAACGCAGGTTTATTAACATGAAATTCAATACACAGCTATGCAATCAGATCGATATTGAGGCTCCCAGAAGCTTTTCTAGGAATAAATTGAACAACAACAACACTTTCGTTTTTTGTTTCATTTGAGTTTTGGGTGCCCATATGTTTTCCGAAACTAAATTGGCTCTAGATGCAGCCCTGATCCTACTTGACTAAAAAAAAACAGGCTGAGGGGTCCAGCACCTTTTAGGTGCTTGCCTGCAATTCATGTTTTATTGGTTATGGTCAACGGGTTTGGCACTTTACGAACAACTACATCTGGTGAGTGGTTTGGCTCCGGGCCCTTGTTCTCACGTGGTACAGAAGAAGGCCGCACCATTTACAATGTCCTGCCCTGAATATTTTGAAGAGTGAATTACATGCATGTAAAAACTGGCTTGCTTGATGTAGAAGACCAACATACATTTAAATTTCTGAGAACTCAAAATTCTCCAAATAATTTGATCACATGAAGTGCAGCAAAAATGAAAGGGTTTTTGTAACCCCCTTATACTTACCTTGTGCATAATATTTAATATTATGCAATACTGTTGGTATAAGAGGTTTAGAATCTCTCCCCAAGTTCCCAGAAAAAACGGACACCCCCTTCAGGGCCTCCATCAACAAGAACATTTATGTACCTCCCCCAGTATTTGATTAACAGTGTGGGTGGGAGGCGGGATCGCAAGGTAAGTATAAGGGTCTTTCATAAAATGGGGGGTTACAAAAACCCTTAAATTTTATATCAAGACACCTTATACTTACCTTGTGCATAATATTATGCAATACTGTTGGGTCGGCTAACCAAAGACAAAAGGTAGGTACCTGTATCAATTTGAGAGCGAAAAGGCCGTCATTGATATGTAACACGATAACTCGAGGGGGGCACCACCCTGGTGAAAGTCCGAGCTTTCTTTTGGTACACCTGCTAGGGAAAAGCCCTAATAAATCGAACCAAATGACTCCGGCGTTGGACAGGAGTTCTCGAAACGCGCTTTCTAACGGAAGGTACCGGAATAGTTTGCGCGGCATTGCTCAGCCTTTTATTGAGAGTACCCATTTCAATGCTAGCTATCGACGTAGAAGGGTCCAGGAGATAATACTTGATGAAAGTAGCCTCAGATGTCCATGATGTCACTAAGTGAAGCTCCCTTAAATAACGCTTCCGAAGTGGCTACCGCTCTGGTCTCCTGGGCTTTGGCGAAAACAAACTCTTTAGTCTGGCCAGTTGCATAGACCATCTGAATGATTTCAACATGATTGCGCCATGTTTGATGGTCTCCATTTTCTCCAGCCCGTAAAATGTAAGCGATCTTTCTCAGCAGAGAGAGCATGGATGTCAGATCTCCGTCGAGCGGACGCCACAGCGACGAGAAATACAGTCTTAAGTGTCAAGATCTTAAGGGTGGTCTCGTAAGTGCTTTTAGGACCAATTTGAGATCCCATGCAGGAGGCATTTTCTTCACCCGAGGTCATAGGTGGAACATGCCTTTGATCAGGTCGTCTAATGGTTTACTCTGCATAACTGGTTGTTGTATGTAGTCCCTTTTCTTCGTATAAGAATACGAAGAAATCTGCTACTTCTCCCGGAGTTGTTTGAGAGCGATTCTTAGTCTGTTCTCGGAGAGAAACTATGAGTTTTAGAGTTATAAACTCGTCTGGTTGAGGGCCTTCTACATTGTGCCATGAAATTGGCAGCTTGTTGAGAAAAGCCCTGCTGGATTGTCATGAACTGGACGGTCCGGCAGAATGTGAGGAGACTCGTGAACCACGATGGTGTCGGCCAGAAAGCAGCGATTAGAATGACTCTACTAATTCCGATGGTTCTCAAAAAGATATAGAGTCGGAGGATACGTGTAAGCGTACATTCCTGATGCACGATACACCACTGGAATAGCTTCCAGGTCATGAAACATAGCTGGGGGGATCTGGTCCCTCCTTGCTTATGTATGCGACCACTGTTGAGCTGTCCGACCTTATCAGAACAACACGAACCGGAGAAACCGTTTCAACGCTAGGATGACTGCTCTCATCTCCAAAGAGATTGATATGCCAAGTCTTTTGGCGACTAGACTCGATTCCGGCGGATGCAACGGGGCCGTGTTGATAATAGATTCGAGTCTATCGGTATTGGTTGGTTCAAATGACCTGTGCTGTTTCCAGAAGGACATTAGGTATATTTCTATGGGTCGACTGGTCAGTCTGGGAGAAGTCGCAAGAGAGCTCGGCAGGTTAAGAACACCGCGAGCATCTCCTCCAGCAGATCTAGGGCAGCCGGCGAAGGCCGAACCCGCCCGATCCGGAGATCGAACTGAACCACCAGGTGTATGAACAACTGTGACGGGGTACGTTGACTATCCAGCTGCTGACTGCCATTTCCGACGGTCCCTTGACCAACCAATCGTCGATGTAGGTGCTGATATCCACACCACACCTCCGTAGGACGACCGATAGGGCATCCACTACCCGTGTGAAAACTCGAGGGGCAGATGTAATTCCGAACGGTAACGCTTGGAATTCCAATATCTTGTCGTCGATGGATCGGTACGTGAAAGTATGCGTCCTTCAAATCTATTGATGCGCGCCGAAGGCTGGCCCGTACAGATTGAAGAGTTTCCATCTTGAATCTCTCGATGCGAATGTAATGGTTGAGGGACCGGTCACCATCTCCCGGTTTTCTTGGACACCAGAAACATCCTAGCCGCTTTGCGAAAAGGGACGAGGTAACCAGTGCGGTCCCTGTCAGCGGAGGCGAACGGTTTGGAGTGCTCCATTCCATACCATCCGGTATCATTCTGCGACAATCTGCCTTACCAGGCCTGTGCTGTACCGATTGCGCTAGACAGCCTCCGAGTCCAGCGGGGGGTCTCCCCCCCCCCCCAACTCGTGTTGAGGTTGGTGTCCTGGGCAGTAGGGGAGCGCTTCCCACCCTTACCAGCGGGCCTAGAAGGGTTGTTAGACCCTTTCCCTTGCCAAGGGTCTGGTGTTGTTGGAGTCCGTCGGAGAACAGCTCTTCATTACCGAGAGGTAAGTTGATGAGGTTCTACGCATGGTCTCTCGAGACTCAGCCAGGAAGAGTCTCCGTCGGGCAATCTGCACTCTGGCTATCACCCTAGTCAGAAGGTCCAACCCCGTTGCAGTAGCCAACTGCATACAGTGGTAGAACTCTGGGGGTGCCTGAGGAACCGATAGCGGAGCACCACGGGTTTCGGAATCACTTCCGCATCCATGAAGTGCAACCGGGACACCACGTCATCAGCCGTACGATGCATGTGCAGAAGGTGGCCTGGGCCGAACACTCTGCTGCCTTGAGCTCTTCCTCAGCCGACCAACGCAACATATAGTTTGATGTCTGCTGGTCAGGAAGAAGGCGGACTGAGGGCCTCCGAAGAGCTCAGTGAACCCGGGTGGAGCCATATGCAGGGAACGCTTACCCTTTCCCTGCGGCCTCACTGAAAGCACTTCGAAAGCCTGATCCACGAACGGATCTAGCCCCGTGACCTGTTTGGAGGGAAACCGCACACTTCAGCAGCGTAAGGTAACGACCTAGTCCAAGAGGACATATGGCCGAGCGTAAGGAGCTGTGGGCATCGATGGCACCCACTTGCTCCTGGTTCAAGTCGACGTGAGGGACGGAGTCCTCTCCGGACGTTGAACCGACCTCCATATCCATATCCTCAAGCTGATGACGGAGCCGGATGAAGATCCTAGGTCACCCGTGGGGCGTGACCAAGAGGATTGGATATGATCTCCGTCCAACGGGTAACCGTCGAGGCTGAGGCCGGATGTTCCCAGTTGAACGGTGTCATGATCACGAGCACGGGCTAGCAACCCGGCATCGGAGTGATCACGGCCACCGTACGACGCCACAACAAGGGTCTGTGTCGGCCGGAGATTGCTCGACCTCAATCTCGGCTAGGCTGGTGGACTTTCCTATCCGTACCCCGAGAGGGATCGGACGGTGTCTCACTAGAGTCGTAGGAGCTTGAATAGGGCTACAAGAGTCTCAGATGGGCCGCGCACCTTCGACTTGCGCGATCTGCGTTTCTTGATCGAAGAATTAGCCGGTGGCTTTCCCAACGCAGTGCTCCCTATACGAGGGACCACGAACACCGGTGTGCCTGTTTCGCGCCCTGGGACAGGCCCAGAGCATGATAAAGCTCCAGTTCCGATTCGGGTATAAACCTTCCTACAGGTTGGGATACCGCAGGAAGACCCGAACCGGAAGTACCTGGGTTCACGGTCGGTAGTGCCGCCACGAACTGGAAACACACAAACAGCCAGCGCTGAAAGACGTCCTCGGGCCAGGCAGAGCACACCTCGCACCTATTCCCTTCCAAGCACTCGTGCCCAATGGTACCTTTGACCGACCATTGACCACCGACATTTTGAGCAACCGAACCGAAAATATAGATATGATTAAATTAGTGCCAATAAATCATATCGTACAGAGCACAGTGCCAGCTTGTAGTCCTCTCATAGTGTACTACGGACCTCATGTATAATAATACCGCCACAACGTGT
Organism: Hanleya hanleyi; assembly: GCA_036873755.1. Classification (NCBI taxonomy): domain Eukaryota; kingdom Metazoa; phylum Mollusca; class Polyplacophora; order Lepidopleurida; family Hanleyidae; genus Hanleya; species Hanleya hanleyi. Next base: position 37,052 of record JAVTVY010016831.1, on the reverse strand, counting down.
ACAGAAACGAGCTCAATCAAAGTATCATTTTCTTGGTACTATAACAAGAGATGGACCCCATCGTAAAACACCGTAATGCGCAGACAATGAGTTTAGGTATCAGTGTAGACCCACTTATACTGTAATACCTTTACAGCACCACATGTTGAACTACTATACATGTGCAAACGTATAGTTGATAATTACGGTACACCATATATACATCAAACTGTATATAGTATTGGAGAGAAAGAATATTTGCAACGTGAAACATTCTAGACAGTATTTTATTTCCACATGCCAAAAAATACTTTGCATCGTTCTACTAAAATACAGACAACACCGTTCTTTGAAACGTAAACCCAAAGTGCGAATATAAGTACAGAGCTCAAGCTATTAGAATAGCTGTCTACATGTACATGCATTGTCTTGCCAAGGTATACCCAACTACCTATAGAAATTTGCACAAAGAATTCACAGTAACAAAGAGGTTACGTAACTTCTCCAGCAACGGACTCTATGACTCCGACGCACTACCTCGAGAGAGGTGTGCTGCCGGTCAAAATGGATGCCTAGCAACATGTCAACAAGAGTCCATTACCAGATCAATAAAGCACAACGTAACCTATGATCGTAAAAGCCAATTCCGAGTCGTGCCAGACAATGGTATACGATTTACAATAAAACAACGTATAAATTATTCTACATGCAGAGCAGAATAATCCCATAGTAAAAGCATAGACCCGATATGCTGTTTACATAATGGCGAGCGCCATAACTGAGCGATCCCAATACACTGAGGATTTCTACTGTACATATTTTTTAAAAAATATACAATGAAATGCGGTATGGAATTTGGCATAATGAGAAAATACATAAATGTAAAAACTCACGGACCAATACGAGAGGCTTGAGAGCACGAGTAAATCTACTGAATGTATATGAATGTCCTTAGTTGAGCACAGAAAATTCACGTGTGGGTTTGATCGTGCTAGAAATCAAACTGAGGTCTTAAGTTTTTGGCGGGAACTTAGAGAGGTCAAGGTCGCCGAAGTTGATGGAGGCCCTGGAGCGGGGTGTCCGGTTTTTTTCTGGCAATTTGGTACAAGAGGTTTAGAATCGCCCCCCAACAGTATTGCATAATATTGAATATTATGCACAAGGTAAAGTATAAGGTGTATATCTGAAAATAATTTTCATGGCACCAGCTACAAAGTGTCAGATTTTCCCATTATTTGGCTTTTCTTCAATTTGAATGAAAAACGAGAATGTTATTCGATCACAGAAAATGTAACTGAGTTCTTCCTGATAAAGTACTTGGGGAATTACCTTACAATGTTGAGCATCCAGCTTCTTCTAAATCTTGGCATAATATGTGTATTAAATTGTCTGTAAATATGCATGAGATTCAAACCTGGAATGCAGTGAAGTGGACAATTTGTGTATCTGTGATATTTCTTTAAAATATGTTACCATGTAAATTACATTTCTCCAATTGTACAGTGTATATATCTAATGTATATCTTGAAAATAATAAACGGTCCACTGTTTCATTTTCCAAATGTCATTCCTTCTTGAAAGAACAATTCTGTGCATGGCTGCATCTATCTGCGCATGGCTGCATCTATCTGCATAAGGACTAAAGTCTGCCAAATGGTTTGTCTATCAATCCAGATGATAGACAACTTCAATTCCTTTCATCTTTCTAAGCTTGTCGTACCCATTCATGTCCCGGATTACTCACAAACTGAAAAATTTATCTCTGAAAGTTCATCACAATAACAAAATGATGAACAGAAACAAGCTCAAGGAATATGTTTTATTAATAGGAAATCTAATAAATATTGACCAGGACACACCATGGATTTCTATCACAGCTTCCAGATTTGTACAAAGATGGTCATTATATACATATCATCTGTACATTCAAATAAATTATGTACAATTTGAAAGTCATTGAGTGCATAGATCTTCTGTAGGACGGAATGGACATTCAGGAATCTACAATTCTTAATGGAAGTTCTAAACCTGCTGCTCACACGGCTGGAATGTATTCTCCCATATATGCGACGCTTAGAAATTCATAGCTCTGGAAAACAAATGATAGAGACTGGCACAACCACCAAATGTTCAACTTCACTTACAGGATCAAGTACATGTAGGTGCTCCAAACAAGATCTACATGTTGTTTAGACATGATTAAATGAAATAAAATTTTGACACTTTTGCATACAAATGAGACTGAAGTGATAAGGAGCATTCAAGATGAATGGTGATATGTCAGTCTCCCATTAATTGAACATGTAATACGTTCGGTTTATGATACCAGCCAGCTTTGAGCAATGATTACCATTTGCTATATGTTTTCATCTTCAGTGAAAATAATAAACCTCACAGCAATGCTGCTTCATGGAAGTTCATCATAATCAGCAAATTCTGTGATCAGCTTCCTTTTTTGATTGACAAGGCTTTTATGTATCAAAATTGTCGCTCTTTCATCTGTAAATCCAAAAGAATCACCAACAAGCGTTCTGAGAACCCCAACATCTCGCCTTGCGGGGTCATCCGCCGAAGGTGCAGCAGTATTGAATGCATGTAGAGGAAACAATAAGGTCTGGAATAGGTGATGTGGTACAGACAATAATGTCTGGAATAGATTATCTGGGACAGACAATAACATCAGCCCCATGTGGGATTACCGGCATATAAGTTAATCCCATGTAGGATGGATAGGTCAGTGCCGTCGGATTACTGGTGCATAAAGCAGTCCAGTGTGAGATTACTGCTGGATAGGTCAGTCCCATGTGAGATTACTGCTGGATAGGCCAGTCCTGTGTAGGATTACTGCTGGGTGGACCAGTCCCGTGTGTTATTACTGATGGATAGACCAGTCCCCTGTGGGATTACTGCTGGATAGTCCACTCCCAAGTGGGATTACTGCTGGATAGGCCAGTCCTGGCTGGGATTACTGCTGGATAGATGAGTCTCGTATGGGATTAATGCTGGATAGGACAGTCCCGTGTGGGATTACTGCTGCATAGGCAGTCCAGTGTGGGATTACTGCTGCATACGGCAATCCTGTGTGGGATTATGGCTGGGGAGGCCAGTCCCATGCGAGATTACTGCTGGATAGGCTAAACATGTGTGGGATTACAACGGGATAGGTCAGTCCCATGTAGAATTATGGCTGGATAGGTCAGTGCCATGTGGGATTACTGCTGCATATTGCAGTCCAGTGTCATATTACTTCTGGATAGGTCAGTCCCATGTGAGATTACTGCTGCATGGGCCAGTCCTGTGTGGAATTACTGCTGGATAGGCCAGTCCCATGTGGGATTACTGCTGGATAGGCCAGTCCGGTCTGGGATTACTGCTGGATAGGTCAGTCCCGTGTGGCATTACTGCTGGATAGGCCAGTGCCATTTTGGATTACTGCTGGATAGGCCAGTCCCAAATGGGATTACTGCTGGATAGACGAGTTCCGTATGGGATTACTGCTGGATAGGTCAGTCCCGTGTGGCATTACTGCTGGATAGGCAAATGCCATTTGGGAATACAGCTGGATAGGTCAGTCCCATGTGGGATTACTGCGGGAGAGCTTTGACCTAGGAAAACATGTCCACCAAGTTTTATAATCATCCCACGAAAGGTTCAACAAACTTTCCATGTACAGATCTACATGTGAATTTTTGCCCAACAAAAACCTTATCAATGGAAAGGTACAAAGTCTAAAATGCAATAATTAGGACAAGAATTCATATTTAATGTCATATTTCTTAAATAGCACATGCACATCGTCGAATCACATTGAACTTGGGTAGCAAGTGTCAAACTCATCCAATGAAAGCTGACAGCTTCAGAAAACTTTCCATGTACAGGTGTGCATCTATATACATGTACATTATTATTGGCAGATTACTTAGACAAAACCCTCAAAATATGAACAAAAATTAATATTTCATCTCCTAAATAGCACAGGTACATCTTCTAATCATAAGAAACATGTGTACCAAGTTTCATAATCATTCAATGACAGCTGACAACTGTAGCAAACTGTGGTGTACAGATGTACATGTGCACTTCAGCTAAACGCAAATATTAATATTTCATCTCAAAAATAGCACAGGTACATTCTCTAATCATAAGAAACATGTGTACCAAGTTTTGTAATCATCCAATGAGAGCTGACAACTACAGCAAACTTACCATGTACATGTACATGTATACATATAGAGGCCTACATGTACAATTTACCTAAACAGAAAACTCATTCATTTGCCATAATTTGGAGAAAAATTAATATTTCTTCTCGAAAATAGCACAGGTACATCCTCTAATGATAAGAAACATGTGTACCAAGTTTCGTAATCATCCAATGAGAGCGGACAACTGCAGCAAACTCACCATGTACATGTACATGTATACATGTAGAGGCCTACATGTACAATTTACCTAAACAGAAAACTCATTCATTTGCCATAATTTGAAGAAAAATTAATATTTCTTCTCAAAAATAGCACAGGTACATCCTCCAATCATAGGAAACATGTGTACCAAGTTTCATAATCATCCAATGACAGCTGACAACTGCAACAAACTTTCTAAGTACAGATGTACATGTGCACACCCCCATATTTTTTAAATATTTTTTCTAATTTTTCTAGATTTTTTTTTAATTTGCTTAAAACCAAAAACCTTATCATTTCCAGGCAGGGGACACGGACACCGACGACGACATCCTCTTTCCCCCCTCACAATATCTCCCCATTACTTCGTAAGGCGAGATAAAAATGACGTTCGTAGTTGGTTAATTCTCTTAACTACCTAAGAAAATATTACGCTTGTGGTTTAGTTTTTAAATGCCACCTGTAGATAAAACCATATCTCCAATGCGGACTATTCAGTAAATTTTTCAAACATTCTCCATGGGATGCATGGCTAAAATTGACAATTTCAGATGATGATTGACCCCATGACCTCAGGTTGGCTAAATCACTTTCTCACGTTTTGTTACTGGAAGGCCCTGATTATGGTACTTCTGCAATTTTGTGTAAACTTCATGCACAGATGGACCGCCAAACACTTTCATGGACTTGTGACTCCTTCATCCTTGTATGTTTGACTTCAATGCCAATGTGTATACCTAAGAAGCCAGTGACATCACAGTGTTAGTGTCAGATAGTTGCACTGAGAAATCATCCATGGATATGGAAGCTTTCACATTAGCTGATATAAAGGAATGCACCGCAAGATACCTCCATGTGTTACAGTTCAATTTGCCACCGCTGTAAGCCCCAGTGTACCTCCAGGGGCTTTCACACTGCTTCCATCAAAGATCTGTCAGAACCAAGTTACAGAAGAATAATTAGGGCCCTATCAAACAACGAAATAGGTTGATATCTCATAAGACTTTTGTTACTGTGGAACATGGACGGGGTAAAAATTCAAAGAGACCAACCTTAATGTGGATACCTGATGCAATCAGGAGTCTTGGGGACAAAACCCTGTGTGGAGTCCATTCTATTAGGACAATACAATCAATATGTATACTTAACATACATGTATATATCATCACTGGACATAAAAATTCATGGAAACAAATCTCATATTATGTCCTGTCCAGGGCCAGACAATACTGACAGGGTTATGTCCATTGAGACCGTTCACAAATACATTGTGATGAACTAAGATGGCAGTTTAGTCCGCTGACTCAGAGAACAACTCGGGGACGAGAGAGAGAGATTTTGTCTTTGTACTGGTGCTGCAGGAGGCCAGCTCTGGAGTAATCAGGATCGATGAAGTTTGTCGAGTAATTCCTGTCGTTCATCCACTTTCTCTATAATCATCTCCACAAGGGGGATAACAAAGTCATCCTGTAACAACAAAATAACATGAGAAGATATATTTTGTTATTTAGAAAGTGATCGGTTTTCGTTATTTTGGGATTGCACTATCTATTGCACAGATTCTAGTGCAGAAAATTGGTTGAGTCCCGTGCAGGATTCGAACTAGTGACCGCCATAGTCCGACACCCAACTGCAAGCACTACGTCAGTGATCTAAACCACTCGGCCAGAGGGCATGTTAGAGAGTATCTGGTTTCCTCTGACCATACCCCATGTTAACTTAATATGCATCAAATACCCCAACCACCTCCCACACACACAAAAACTGTGTGGTATTATTGTCCAGTTGACAATGACCCATTCTCTCATTGATGAATAGTGCTTCAAATTCCTACATTCATACCATGTTTAATAGGTATCAACATTCCATACTTTATTACAGACCTAATACACAATCGTTTTCCACTCAAGTGTGTATTCCATCCTTTTCCACTATATAAATGTGTGAAGGATATTCAGAATATGTGGCATCACCTTCAGTGATCTTGAGACATACCACAGACTCACCCTGGCGCCCAGGCAATCTTGACACCACAGAAGATCAACATTATGTCTAAAACAAAATCTAGATCACTGTTCGTATCGATGGCACAATTCTGATTGCTTGTTTTGTTATCTGCACAGAGAGTAACCGTATTTGAAAATGTTGGACATCCTAAAGAAGTAGGTCCGACAAGCCCCCCACGTCATCAGGCACATGACTCTCCTGTGCCAGGGTTGAGAACAGTGACATAAGCTTGCCCAGGTTGGGCTCCCCAGTTGTCAATTTGCAATGGAGAAGTTGGAAGGGAGGCTACTCTGGCTGCAAAATATACCATTGCTTGAAAAGTACAGGCTGCACATGCAAGTATATATTTTAATGAAATTTATTATTTCCCCTCGCTTTTCAAGGCATTTCCTCGACTGCATGAGAATCGTGGAAGTCATAATGCCACCATTTCTAACAAGGTAACGGTTACTCACCTTTGCTAACATCAGTTTTTCACACTTCTTGGTCCACTTCTTGTCTTTCCGCTTTTCATCCTCAGCTTCAACTTCCTGTGCAAGAAAAAAAATAAATATATAACAAAATAAACAAAATATTAATAAATAACGTCACATTCTCTAGGGAGCAGTACAATAATCAATGTTTTCCATTTTGCATGACCTGATATTTTCTCTGCTCAAGAGTTTTGCCAAAATTAACCTTTCCATGTTTGACGAGAAGGTGAGACAAGTGATGGGAGATGTAAAATAAAAACTTGTTCAATCAATCAATGAAAACAAGCACAAGATAAAATAAAATAAAGAACATTGAAGGTTCCTAGAAACATGATCAATCTGTGAAATCAGTAAAAACTCCTGTGTTTGAAAATAACAAAAAGACAGATTTAATTTGATGTCATAATCATGGCTGTTCCAGAAAAAGGTACATGGGGTGTGGGGGGGGGGGGGGAGACAACTTTTCCTGACTCCAACCACACAAACACCATTTATTCTATCTCCCTGATGTTGCAAGGCAATGTGACTAACGTCACAAGACCTACGAAGTAGGGTTTGATATGATTTAAGTGTGTACTTGACCAATCTGTTTTTGCCAATCTCCAGGTTTATAGGTCACCTAAGTAGGTCTGCCCCAGGGGTGGTGACATCCTCCCGAGGGTAGTGCAAAGGTTGAATAGAGTAGCATCATGTAAGCTCCCAGAATAAATTCTTAGATGGTCTGAATCTCGAAAGGACCAGGCTTCCTGGTATCAGGAAACCTGCATGTTCATGCAAAAAATCGAGGTTCTAATGTCAACGGTTCTCCTTATTTTGCTGACAAAAGGATTCGGATGGACTGACTGACCTACTCACTCACTGACTACCAGACAATTTGCAAATGGTAGCCAACTTCATAGGAAAATGAGTGTACAGCACCCACCACACATAAACCATAGAACTGAATAATCTTCCTCCCATCCCATGTACTTTTTCTGCAGGGTACTCTCCCTTGCATCAATAATACTCACAGTCTGGGCTCTGTCCATATCAACACTCATCAGATCCTCTATATCTGATTGACTGATATTGAGGATGTCTTTAGCCCGATTCTGGGCCTTCTGTAAGGAGACATCCTTGGGTTGTTTGCTCTTTGCCACTTGTTGGCTGTACTGCTTGGCCAGGGATCTTGCCTGCTGCGTACGCATTGACAACTCGTGCACCAAGGTCTGCAATGGGAAGGTTTCAGATAGTGAAATGATACACTAGAAACTAAGTTTGAAAAATTCTTGTTTCAAACCTCAATGAAAACCCAAGTGCTTGAATTCTCCAGATGTTGAAAATAGTGATTTGTGTTGCAAGCACAATGTTCAGTCTCCAGCACAGAAAGCAACCTCGAGCAAGATTTTGTGGCAAGGTACCCACATAACAAATTTGAAGAGAATCTGTTAAGTTTACCAAAAGTAAATATCCGGAACTGTAATTTTAACTTGCACTCAGGTACTATATTTTAACCAAACTCCCAGGTGGGGCAACCTATAAGCAGATCGGCATAAAAAAACATCCCAAGCAAGATCTTGAGGCATATACCAAATTTGGAAAGAATCCATTCAGGTTTTCAAAAGTTATTGTCCAATACGAAGCTGCGCATCAGAAAACCCCTCGGCTCTGGGCGCCAGCCATTCATAATGTATTCAATTTGAACCAAGACTTCAGGAACACCAAGCAGTCAAGTGACAAATATACAGATTATGGAAGAAATTGTAATTAGAAATGGTCTCTAAGGTTTCCATCCAATCAGAGAACCGGTATTCATTACATGTCTCTTGATGCATCGATGATGCATAGCAAATTTTACATCGAGCATTTGAAAGTTATCAGAGATGGAGATCATTAATGATTTTGCATAAATTAAAGATGGCCACCCATCCTTCCCACCACTCAGAGGAAGTAGTTATTCATTGCAAGTCTTCTAATACATGGATGCTGTATACCAAGTTTCATATAGAACACTGAAACGGTATCAAAGATATACATCATTGAAGATTTTGCATAAATTAAAGATGGCCACCAAGGTTTCCATCCAATCAGAAACACCAGAACTGTCATTTATCGTAAGTCTATTGATGCATCGATGATGTATATCAAATTTTACATCAAGTACTTGAACGGTATCAGAGATAGAGATCATTAATGATTTTGCATAAATTAAAGATGGCCGCCCATCCTTCCCGCCACTCAGAGGAATTGATGTGGTTATACATTGAAGGTCTCTTGATACATCGATGCTGTATACCAAGTTTCGTATAGAACACTTGAATGGTATCAAAGATATATATCATTAAAGATTTTGCATAAATTAAAGATGGCCGCCAAGGTTTCCACCGAATCAGGGAAACTGGTTTGGTCATTCCTTTGAAGTTTCTTGATGCATCGATGATCTATACTAAGTTTCACACTGAACAGTGAAATGGTACCCGAGATACACAAGATTAATGGTTTCGCATAAATTAAATATGGCCGCCAAAGTTTCCAACCAATCAGGTCCAGATTCAATAGGGTTCTAGGTCATGAGCATATAGATGTGCAGTGCAAGTTTGGTGTGCCTAGGGTAAGTCGTTCTAAAGATATCTTGATAACGAGAAAGCTATGATGATTTCGCATAAATTAAAGATGGCCGCCAAAGTTTCCAACCAATCAGGCCCAGATTCAATAGGGTTCTGGGGCACGAGCATATGGATGTGCAATGCAAGTTTGGTGTGCCTAGGGTAAGTCGTTCTAAAGATATCTTGGTAACGAGAAAGGTGTGACGGACAGACGGACAGACGGACGGACGTACATGACGACGACAATACCCTTCGGCCAAATTTTGGCCGAGGGGCAAAAATGAAATATTAACTTGGCACCACTTATAACTAGATCGGCATAAAAAAAACAATCCCAAGTGAGATATTGAGGCAAGGTAGTGTGGTACCCACATTCCAAATTTGAAAATAATCCATTTATATTTTCAGAAGTTGTAAGGATGGATGGACCCCAATACTATAGCTTTGGGCGTCCGGGGACAACAATACTTCAAAAGCTATACAATTTGTCACATGTTTCTGCTTTTTTTTTCATTAAAAAAACTTCATTGGTTACTTAAGCTTACATATGAACATGTCAAATATGAACATGCATGTCCATGTGATGTCAAATATCAAGGAATGAGACACACCTTGACAAACTGTTGGAACTGCTGTATTTTACTATGGGTCATGTTGAGTTTATATTGAGCAGCATCGATAGCAGCCTCACTTTGACTAGCCAATCCGTGGAGCTGTTGCTGGGCCGTTTTCTCCAGTTCCATTATCGTGGACTCCAGATCTGTCTTTTTGGTCTGACAATCAGACAGCTGTTTGGCCTACATCAGGAAAATGAGAGAAATATATTGTAGATGAATGTGAGTGGCAGAGTACAGACCACAGTCCTAGAATGGGGGTTGGCATCGTCATTCGGAATATTCACGGTGCAAAATAAATATATATTATTTCAGTCAGTTTGAGAAACCACGTTCAGAGCCAAGTCCATAATTGCCTTTAACCTAGCAGTTGTTACTCAGAGAAACCAGGTCACTTAGTTGACACACAATTTTGATTCCTTTACTGGAGAAACAACAATACCAAGTACCCAAATTTGAAAGTGTTTCCAATGCATAAACATGCAGGCAAAACATATTATGATACCCTTGCTAAAACATTTAATAATTCTGGATCACATGTGGCTCTAAACTTGATGCAATAATGGACAGTATATGTACAAGTAGCATGCATTATAATGATGGGATGATTTATACAGAGAACACCCACCTTTTTCTCCAGTTCTGCTGAAGCCTTGAAGAATCGATCCTCATATTCACGTTTCTCTTTCGTTACAACATTTAACCTCTTCTTTAACGAGTCGAGCTGAAAATCCAATGATCAGAGACTGTAACATCCAAAGATCTACGCACATCAAATTCATGTAATTAAAGGCATTAGACTTTTTTCAAGTGGAGGTTCATACATTTTGGCATCTATGCTTTAGGAACTTATAATGCCTAGACAATATCAATGGATCTCTTCTGTGACTGGCTGCATGTTCATCCATTCATCCAGTTTCCTCCACAACCAATGACGTTTGTCAGATTGTTTTCAAAAATTCAAGTTAGCCAATCAGTGAGATGGGAGATGTCTGGTGATGCACTGGAGCACCTAAAACTGGCCACAATGCATAAATGTGTATTTCTGTCTTGTCTACTAGCTTCAGTAAGAAAGGTCATACCTGGACTTTAGACTTGTCATTAGCTTCGGTTAACTGATGAATTTTGGCCTCAAGGTCTGTCTGGAAGGAGAACAAAACTAGAATATTCACACCTGATAAATGGTGTTAGTGTACAAACAGATTGATGACATTGTGTAATATCCTTCAAGCTTTACACAATAACACCAGTACTCATACACTATATCACAGAGTGTAATCATCTGTTGTCCTTTATACATGTAGTAGTATTTCCCTCTGCAAACAGACAAGGTTTCCAGAAGATGCTATCACGCGGATTTAAACTCTTTGGACTCCATGCCAGGCTTTCTTAACAGGGTTTGTACAATTGTGACATTGTGCAACAATTGGCTATGACCACAGGATTATAACGTCAACATGGGACATTACGATTGATAAAACGATGCCAATGAAGTTCTAGTAGGAATATTGCCTTGAATGTGGATATGTCCAAATACAAATTTTTACACTGACAAGGGTGGTCTGTCATGCCACCGAGCCCAATTTCGAAGTTATTGGAATTGCCATTTGTTCAATTTATTGAACTGTTTTCATGACACCCTTTTCCTTTCCATGTTCTTCAATCACACATTTTCTCCCCCTGACGTAATTAAGAGCGTCCACTTGCCGGCAAGGGCAAATTTTTCTTACAGTGAAAGTTTGAAGACTTCGCTATTGCAACCATGTCTACATGACAGAGAAATGGGGCCAAACTTACGATCAGTGTGGCCTCATTATGTACACTATCCCTGGCCTGTTTTAGTCGTGACTTGTGATCCTCCAACAGACTTCTCTTCTGACTGTTGTCTCTTTCCAGACGGTTCACCCTATAGGTTAATATATAGGTAGGACCAGGTTAACGATGTCAGAACTGCCTTAAGTCGATTCAAATTCAATAGGATTTTATAAATAGGATCACTGAACAAATTTCATAATATAGTAGGGTGCTCGCTGTATCAAAACAAAGACTTACAATTGAATAAATTTCAATTCAGCAATTATACAATTTCTAATTGGCGAAATCAGTTTTGATCATACAGCATTCATGTAATATCTTGAAAAATACCATTAAAACAAACTCTATGGTAGGTGGCTTATATATGACAATGCGGGGGCTCAGATTACAGTGTCGGTTTGCCAGGGTTCTGGTTTATCAAGGTTCAAAATACTTTGAATTTAAGTATGGGACCATGGATAAGAAAGCTATTGAAAGGTTGGTCGGATTACCCAGGTGTCGGTATAGACAGATTTCACAGTACCAATATACCTATCATGCAACTAGGATTTGGCTACTAGATTAAACACCCACTTGTCTTGTAATGCCTTCACTTGGTCACCCATAGATTCATTCTCAGTCCTCAGACTTCTTATATTCCCAGACTGTCTCGTCACCTCAGATGTTGCACTCTGTAAAATTGAGTGGAATAACATATCTGTAACAATGTCAGTAGCACTAAAGTGGAAAGAAAAATATTGAAATGCGCAATAGTTTGTACAAGGTCCCAACAAATGCTTCGGAATTCATTTAAATTTCCACCCTTCTTGAACAGTATTTTTCCAGGACTTTCAAAGATTTTTTTTTCCAAGACTTTCAAGCACCATTCAAGCATTGCATACACAGAGATATCTCACATTTTCAATACTTGAATGCTCGCAAATGACATACAATAACTTAACCACCAACATGCTAAGGGCAGGGGTTCCTAGAAGTTACTACCGTTAATAGGCTGTAAAATTCAATCAAAAACTCAATAGAGAAGCCAAGAATCATAGTTAACTTATGAAAAACTCAATTCTGGCAAAAAGGCTAATGCTAAAGTATTAGAATATTGCACACGAAAGGGGTAAAATTCTAGAAGAACTGAATATTGATTGGACAAAACTCAATTCAGCAAGAAAAAAAAAACAGATTTTTTTTTTGATGTCTATGAACCCCTGTATACAATTTCTAATTGGCGAAATCAGTTTTGATCATACAGCATTCATGAAATATCTTGAAAAATACCATTAAAACAAACTCTACGGTAGGTGGCTTATATATGACAATGTGGGGGCTCAGATTACAGTGTTGGTTTGCCAGGGTTCTGGTTTATCAAGGTTCAAAATACTTTGAATTTAAGTATTGGGACCATGGATAAGAAAACTATTCAGAGGTTGGTCGGATTACCCAGGTGTCGGTTTATTTTCTCAACGCTAAACATTGATGCTTTCCAGGACCTACAGACAAAACACTGGAATTTCAAGTACCGGTACTTTGTTGGCCTGGAAATTGATAATACATAAAACACATGGACTTTCCAGGTTTTTAAGCACCTGTGGGGACTCTGTTTAATGGTAAAGTCTAGATATGCTGGAATACTACTGGTGTGCACACCCCAGTGATTCTAGGCACAAACAAACTGGGTTGAGCTGGCCATACTTGACACAGTTATCCTATGCTTAGTATATGGGAAGAACGGGCTCAACTGACAGAATTAGGGGATTTTACTTTATGTAAATATCAGAAGACATTGAAGATGTGGGTAATGTGCTTAAATTACTATCAAGTTTGGTATATTATACAATGTAGTTGGATATAATCACGATTATTTTATAACAAAAAAGCGTAACACACATTTTTCTACAATTTTAAACACCCACTGCTAAAGCATACATGATATACGGACGGTGCCCAAAGAAATCCTCTGTATTTCACATCTTGTCCATGTAGCATGAATACCTTAAGTCTATTTTCCAAGGCCTTCCATTCTTGCTCTGTATGTTTCTCCGAGGCTCCAGTACTACAACTATCATCACGTGACAACAGACGAGATTCCACATCTTCTTTCTCACGCTGGACTCTTTCCAAATCAAATGTTACTTTCTGAAATTGGGAGCAATTCATTGAAATTCAGAAAGCCCAGATTCATTGTGTCAGCATTGGGTTTTCAATTCTCCGTTAATGATAGTGGAACCATATGCAGAAAGAAACGAAACTACTGTATTTAAGATTTTCAATAGCAATGGAAAATAATCCACTGAACAGATGGTTATTAGGAGGAATGATGTAACTACCAAGAGAATACGTCACCCTACAGTCAATCGTTGGGTAGGTCCTGATTGGTTCATCTTTCGTTTGTAGATAACTTTACATCTCAGATTTGAATGCTTTCAGTAGTCTGATCTATCAAGACTAATTTAAAGTGTGGATGGGGAAGTCGACAAGTGTATCAAGATGATTCAGTAGATGCAATGTAAATATTTACCCAGCCCGAAACTAATCTTCAGTGTTTCCGATAGCACAGCTACCTTAGAACCCCAATGTTGATAGTAGGTATCACGCAAACATTGTAGAATGGTCATTTTGTTCATTGAATTAATATGGAAGAGACTGTATCCACCACATGTTGACATTGTATCAACATTCAAATTCAACATACATAAGTTCCCCGACAAAGAAAACATTGTGTCCACAGTGGCAAGGTACCGTAGCGGTGACTACGTCATCACCATAAGGGTACCGGAGCAGACACACCCCCATCAACAGAAGATATAGTAACCGGTATTGTACCATACTGCTCTAGTACACAATGTTTTCATCAGGGGGAACTTAGGTGTGTAACATTATTCAAATGTTTAACATTTGGTTGATACCGAAAATGACCAAAATACAATGTTTGCGCGAAACCTAATATCAACATTGTTCCAATGTTTGTGTGTTATCTGGGACCATACCTGTATGTTCTGTTTAGCCATCTTCAGCCTCTGATTGGCTAGATTCAAATCTGACTGCAGCTGCTGATTGGTCTCTCTGAGGTCACTGACAGACTTCAAGGCAGCAGCTCTAGAATCCCGGAGTATTGTCAGCTGTAAAAGAAAGGACCGGATTCTTATTAACTGCTGGAAATCTCACAGCCTTGAGGCTATTGAAATAGCCAGACTACAGGAGACTGGTCCAGAAACACTTGCCTTCTGGTATAGATTCACAAATGTATGTATGAGGGCAACCCACCATCAGGTTTGGTGATCCTGGCGTAGCGACTGTTAGACGAGAGATCCTGAAGGATCTTGGCGCCCACCATTGTCCGATAATTGTAAGCCAATGACAAGAGGATCTTTTTGTCCATTGTTACTAAGACGATTGAGTTGTAATTTTGTTTACAGAATTTAGAATCTGAGCGAAAAAGTTCGAAAAAGGGACACTGGAAAACACCAAGATATAATCTTTCTAAGTTTCAGAAGTTTCAAGATTTCTAGAAACTGAACTTATGTCGGTTGTTATAGTACAAGAGAAATGAGCAAAGTTAGCCTAAAAGTGAATGTACATGTACGGAGGATCCTTCGTCTTCGTTTTGTAGTATTTTAATTTTATTTATTTTTTTGCATGTGTCATCATTTGGTACTGGAAGCGAAGAAAAATCTCTTTGACACTTTGGCATATTTAAGATTTTATAACTTGGAACGAATGCTAATTCTGTTCTGTTTACTGGACTAGTTTGAGATACTTTTAAGATAACATGCTCGAAAATAGTAAGATGGTACAATACTTAATACTGAAGGCATCCGGTCCGCGCAGTAATGTTGAAACTTCGAATTTGAAAGTGTCTGGATCTTGATTATTTCCCATGGATCGAAACATGCAGTAGTTTACAGTTGTCGAGTTGTGACATTGTGTCACAAGAGTGACGTCCCTCATGTAGCTGACCCACCGGCAGACGAAAGGGTGGGGCAGTTCACTTTCAACTGCATGGACTAAATACATTTTAATTCCGAATTATTTGAACTCCTTGATATGGAAGGTGAAGATATGGATATTCTCTATAGTCATTATATAGAATATGCCCCACCTTTTGATCCATCGACTCTTGTGATGCAAGGTTAGAACTCGGGAATACCGTATTAATTGGATTCTCGAATCGGACCGATAAAGCTATCTTGCAAAACTAGGCCCCATCTGGGACCTGTGTACCAAATTTCAGAAAGATCCATGAAATATTTTCCGAGAATTCAAGATAACAGTGTTTCAAGGAGAAATTCAAGATGGCCACCTGGCAACCATATTGGATTTTTGAATCTGACCAAAAAAGGTATCTTGCACAACTGGACCACAAGGGGAATCTGTGTACCAAATTTGAGGAAGATCCATGCAGTACTTCTTGAGAAATCACGATAACAAAGTTTCATTGGGAAATCCAAGATGGGCGCCTGGTGGCCATATTGGATTTTCGAATCGGACCAGAAAATGTATCTTGCACAACCTGGTGGCCATATTGGATTTTCAATTTGAACCGAAAAAGGTATCTTGCACAACTAGATCATAAGGTGAACCTGTGTACCAAGTTTGAGAAAGATCCATGCAGTACTTCCTGAGAAATGACGATAAAGTTTCTTGGGGAAATCCAAGATGGCTGCTTGGTGGCCAAATTGGATTTTTGAATTGGACCAGGAAAGGAATCTTGCACAACTAGACCCCAAGGCGAACCCGTGTATCAAATTTGAGAAAGATCCATGCAGTAGTTCTTGAGAAATTGTGATAACAAGGTTTCATGGGCAAATCCAAGATGGCCACCTTCTGGCCATATTGGATCTTCGATTGGGACCGCAAAAGGTATCTTGCAAAACTAGACCCTAAGGAGAATCTGTGAACCTAATTTGAGAAAGATCCATGCAGTACTGAGAAATGGCGATAACTAAGTTTCATGTGGAAATCCAAGATGGCTTCCTGGTGGCCATATTGGATTTTCGAATCGGAAGAGAAAGGGTATCTTGCTCAACTAGACCCCATGTGGCACCTGTGTACCAAATTTAAGAAAGATCCATGCAGTAGTTCCTGAGAAATCGCAGGAACAAAGTTTCATGTGGAAATCCAAGATGGCTGCCTGGTGGCCATATTGGATTTTCGAATCGGAAGA
Organism: Hanleya hanleyi; assembly: GCA_036873755.1. Lineage (NCBI taxonomy): Eukaryota > Metazoa > Mollusca > Polyplacophora > Lepidopleurida > Hanleyidae > Hanleya > Hanleya hanleyi. The sequence continues at coordinate 20,018 of JAVTVY010016831.1, read as the reverse complement.
GAAAGGGTATCTTGCTCAACTAGACCCCATGTGGCACCTGTGTACCAAATTTGAGAAAGATCCATGCAGTAGTTCCTGAGAAAACGCGATAACAAGGTTTCATGGGGAAACCCAAGATGGCTGCTTGGTGGCCATATTGGATTTTCGAATCAGACCAGAAAAGGTTTCTTGCACAACTAGTCCCCAAGGGGAACCTGTGTACCAAATTTGAAAAAGATCCATGCAGTAGTTCCCGAGAAATCGCGGTAACAATGTTTCATGGGGAAATCCAAGATGGCTGCCTGGTGGCCATATTGGATTTTCGAATCGGACCAGAAAAGGTTTCGTGCACAACTAGACCCCAAGGGGAACCTGTGTACCAAATTTGGAAAAGATCCATGCAGTAGTTCCGGAGAAATCGCGGTAACAAGGTTTCATGGGGAAATCCAAGATGGCCGTCTGGTGGCCATATTGGATTTTCGAATCGGAAGAGAAAGGGTATCTTGCTCAACTAGACCCCATGTGGCACCTGTGTACCAAATTTGAGAAAGATCCATGCAGTAGTTCCTGAGAAATCGCGGTAACAATGTTTCATGGGGAAATCCAAGATGGTTGCCTGGTGGCCATATTGGATTTTCGAATCGGACCAGAAAAGGTTTCTTGCACAACTAGACCCTGAGGGGAACCTGTGTACCAAATTTGAAAAAGATCCATGCAGTAGTTCCTGAGAAATCGCGGTAACAAGCTTTTATGGGAAAATCCAAGATGGCTGCCTGGTGGCCATATTGGATTTTCGAATCGGACCAGAAAAGGTTTCTTGCACAAGTAGACCCCAAGGGGAACCTGTTTACCAGATTTGAAAAAGATCCATTCAGTAGTTCCTGAGGAATCTCGGTAACAAGTTTTCATGGAGAAATCCAAGATGGCTGCCTGGTGGCCATATTGGATTTTCGAATCGGACCAGAAAAGGTTTCTTGCACAACTAGACCCCGAGGGGAACCTGTGTACCAAATTTGAAAAAGATCCGTGCAGTAATTCCTGAGAAATCGCGGTAACAAGCTTTTATGGGGAAATCCAAGATGGCTGCCTGGTGGCCATATTGGATTTTCGAATCGGATCAGAAAAGGTTTCTTGCACAACTAGACCCCAAGGGGAACCTGTGTACCAAATTTGAGAAAGATCCATGTAGTAGTTCCTGAGAAATCGCGGTAACAAGGTTTCATGGGGAAATCCAAGATGGCTGCCTGGTGGCCATATTGGATTTTCGAATCGGACCAGAAAAGGTTTCTTGCACAACTAGACCCCAAGGGGAACCTGTGTACCAAATTTGGAAAAGATCCATGCAGTAGTTCCGGAGAAATCACGGTAACAAGGTTTCATGGGAAAATCCAAGATGGCTGCCTGGTGGCCATATTGGATTTCCGAATCGGACCAGAAAAGGTTTCTTGCACAACTAGACCCCAAGGGGAACCTGTGTACCAAATTTGGAAAAGATCCATGCAGTAGTTCCTGAGAAATCGCGGTAACAAGCTTTTATGGGGAAATCCAAGATGGCTGCCTGGTGGCCATATTGGATTTTCGAATCGGATCAGAAAAGGTTTGTTGCACAACTAGACCCCAAGGGGAACCTGTGTACCAAATTTGAGAAAGATCCATGCAGTAGTTCCTGAGAAATCGCGGTAACAAGGTTTCATGGGGAAATCCAAGATGGCTGCCTGGTGGCCATATTGGATTTTCGAATCGGACCAGAAAAGGTTTCTTGCACAACTAGACCCCAAGGGGAACCTGTGTACCAAATTTGGAAAAGATCCATGCAGTAGTTCCGGAGAAATCGCGGTAACAAGGTTTCATGGGGAAATCCAAGATGGCTGCCTGGTGGCCATATTGGATTTTCGAATCGGACCAGAAAAGGTTTCTTGCACAACTAGACCCCAAGGGGAACCTGTGTACCAAATTTGGAAAAGATCCATGCAGTAGTTCCTGAGAAATCGCGGTAACAAGCTTTTATGGGAAAATCCAAGATGGCTGCCTGGTGGCCATATTGGATTTTCGAATCGGACCAGAACAGGTTTCTTGCACAAGTAGACCCCAAGGGAACCTGTTTACCAGATTTGAAAAAGATCCATTCAGTAGTTCCTGAGGAATCGCGGTAACAAGTTTTCATGGGGAAATCCAAGATGGCTGCCTGGTGGCCATATTGGATTTTCGAATCGGACCAGAAAGGTTTCTTGCACAACTAGACCCCGAGGGGAACCTGTGTACCAAATTTGAAAAAGATCCATGCAGTAGTTCCTGAGAAATCGCGGTAACAAGCTTTTATGGGGAAATCCAAGATGGCTGCCTGGTGGCCATATTGGATTTTCGAATCGGACCAGAAAAGGTTTCTTGCACAACTAGACCCCAAGGGGAACCTGTGTACCAAATTTGAAAAAGATCCATGCAGTAGTTCCTGAGAAATCGCGGTAACAAGTTTCATGGGGAAATCCAAGATGGCTGCCTGGTGGCCATATTGGATTTTCGAATCGGACCAGAAAAGGTTTCTTGCACAACTAGACCCCAAGGGGAACCTGTGTACCAAATTTAGAAAAGATCCATGCAGTAGTTCCGGAGAAATCGCGGTAACAAGGTTTCATGGGGAAATCCAAGATGGCTACCTGGTGGCCATATTGGATTTTCGAATCGGACCAGAAAAGGTTTCTTGCACAACTAGACCCCAAGGGGAACCTGTGTACCAAATTTGGAAAAGATCCATGCAGTAGTTCCGGAGAAATCGCGGTAACAAGGTTTCATGGGGAAATCCAAGATGGCTGCCTGGTGGCCATATTGGATTTTCGAATCGGACCAGAAAAGGTTTCTTGCACAACTAGACCCCAAGGGGAACCTGTGTACCAAATTTGAAAAAGATCCATGCAGTAGTTCCTGAGAAATCGCGGTAACAAGAATTGTTTACGGACGGACGGACTGACTGACTGACTGACTGACGGACTGACTGACGGACGACGGACCACGGACGAAAAGTGATTTGAACAGCCCACCATCTGATGATGGTGGGCTAAAAATGGGCCAATGTCGTTCAATTCAATAAGTTTCAGGTCCATCACCAAATGCATATGTGGTGTGAATGCGGTAAGACTACAAGCAGGCATAGTCGTTCTTGTCCTATGGTGGTAATGACAATATTGTGATGGATAGATGGATGGATGTGCATTTGTGTGGACTGACATAAATTGACTCCCGAGACATTCAGAACAAAGGTAAAGCTGCTGAGATAGATACGGTAGTAAGTTATCTTTCCTCTGTACATGTACAATTCTGTATCAACCATTTAAAAAAATAAATTCTGGTATATACTAGTGTCATTTAGAAAGTGGGTAACATTTATATCCAATTACTTTTAGGATGACACTGTTTTGGTAAAGCACAAATACTTGTGCTGGATGGGTCAGTTCCATATGAGACTCGAACCTGCACCCTCAGAATTTGGCACCAAATTGCCAGCAGTAAATGGTAGTACTCTAAACCACTGGGCAGCTTTCACAAAAGACGGAGAATTTGTACACTTACTACCCCTCTGATGGAACATCTAGACTGAACGTCCTCTTTCGCGAAGCTGATGTGGCCTTGTGGTTTAGAGCGCTTGCACTTACAGCTGGCGATTTGGTGCCAATCTATGACGGTGTGGGTTCGAGTCTGGTATGGGATTGACCTATCCTGCACAAGTATTTGTGCTGTACCAAGAAAGTGGCATCCTAAAAATAATTGGATATAAATGTTTCCTTCTTTCTAACAGGCATTGTATATGTATAATATCGGCTTTGAGAGCTGTGGAAATATTTAGTCTATCAGAGGCATAGTAAGTGTGCCCAATCTGAACTCACCTGTTGTTGTAGACCATCAAGCCTCTGTTTCATCGGTTTAAGTTGTCGGGTGACAGGGCCAGTGTTAGAGGAGAGAGTTTTGCCGCTCTGAACGGGAGAGCGCCTCTGCGGCGAGAATGAGATGGGGGAGGTGGCCCTGTCTCGGAACAATACTGTAAAGAGGAAAATTGTGTCATCACCTGTTGATACAATATAACAAAACTGCATTTCCATCAATAACACTATATTATGTCAGCAAATGGAATGAGTTGCCACCAATTGTTTTTTAGAAATCCATGCAGCATTTATAAATATTATAATCCATAAAATGATTCCAAGAATGATGTTCATGTAAGTGGAAGGATTTTCACATCTTCCATAATGATCTTGCAGATTACCGAAGAAAGGAGAGAGAGGTTGTTTAGTGTTAAATGAGCTGTCGTTTCACGTCACTGTAAAAGGAGACAGTCCCCTAGGATGTTACATTTATTATACCTGTCTGGGACTTGCGACACTGGAGTAAACTGACCAACCTCAAAATACCAACATTATCCATGGCCCCAATACTTTGAACCTTGATAAACCAGAACCATGTCAAAACCTACAATATAATCGGGTCTCAAGCATGGTCGGTTTACCCAGGTTTCACTGTGATATATTGCCCTCCTTATGTAAAAGCACTGGAGGGAAGACTAAAGTTGCAAGTTTTGAGGAAGGTCGGGGTAGGGTTCCTTTTCACATAAGGAGACATACTGAAGTTCTTACCAGTCCTCGTTAGGTCAGTACTGCTGGTTGTATCTTGGTCAGTGGTAGAACACTGGACATCCCTCATGATAGGTCTGCGTACTCGGACACTCCCCACAGGACGGTGAGTAGTCTTCTTTGGTCTCACTCGGGTCTGTTTGAGATGAAATACAACAAAATTATGACATTCTTCCAAAATAGCCACCATGTAGCTCAGTTAATCACTTTTCCTTTTCAACTTCAACACAAACAGCTATAAATGTTTAACTACATGTACAAATTTATAATTTTACCACTTTGTTAGAACAGCCCCACAGGAACTACATTAATCCCTCTTAATTATTCAATCCCCTTATCAGGATTCAATCACCCCCAATTTTTTGGACAAAATGGATAATTTTACCACTTTGTTGGAACAGCCCCACAGGAACTACACAATCTAGTTAAACCAAGATGGTAAATCAGGGGAATACCATCTAGACATAACGCTATGAAAACTTCGTGCGAAAAGTTTGTCGATATTCTACAAGATCCCATAATAAGCCAATCACGACAATTTCTCTCTAACAATGATTGACATTTAGTTCACGGAGATAAACATCTTCGTACGGCACAATTTTTTGATGTTTTCTACCCCCTAACGAAGCCAGACTTTTCGGTGGGAATAGACTGTTTGACCTTCACGGTTTTCCAGGCACCATGTCTGGAAATGATGCCATATTTGGATACAGTTTCAGGGTAATGTTTATATATTAGACCAGGTGCTATCGTGTGTAATTGCTGTGGGCGTGATTTTGAAATCTGATTGGCTAACAAATCTAGTTTCAAATTCGCATGGGATTTATATAGGGCTGAAGTCAGATATAATGTTCCGTGGTATTATATCTGAGTTTACTGAGATTGAGGAACTACATTAATCCCTCTAATTATTCAATCCCCTTATCGAAATTCAATCACCCCCAATTTTTGGGGGGACAAATTTGATCAGAAGTTCTAACAAATTTGATAGTCATTCAAAATCATTGAATTGAAGAAATAATGGATTATCTGCATAATTTTGAACCATTTTGTAAACTTCCTCTTCCAATGAACTGGATCACCCCCTGACTTTATAGTGCAAAATTTCACATCCTGTTGCCTGAATTTTTAAAGGGATTAGCATACAATACCTTCGAAGTTGGTTTCTTGGTTAAGGTCTCGGATGACTCCGTGCTATCAGGACTCCCTAACATAGATTTGGCAGTGGAGGCTATAGCACGTCCTAAACTGTCACTCTCCGTTAACTCTGTGTCTCCCTCCCTGAACAAAACACATACCCACATGAATACTTATAATACCTTGTAACTCTCAAAACAGTGAAACATTCTTATCTTCTCTTTCAACATTGATTTATCCTTATTCAACAGCTGGAGTAAAGACATTCTCTGTATAGTCGTATTGCGATACATGATATTTTCAGGTGCATTTATTTGTTTCCCATTTGCGCAAGTTGGAAGAGTCATAAAAATTGAATGAATGCAAAAATAAAATGATGATGATGATATGTATAATGGTCGGCATCGTGAAAAATTGTGAAGTGATAGAGTGCCAGAATCTTTGAAATACAGAATTTGTGAGAATAGGATGCGATAAAAAAATATCCCGTTTTACAGTATTTTATTGTGATGCATATATTTTATCACATGTGATAAAACATCAACTTACGTTTCAGATGATATTTCTTCCCATCCATCCTCCTCAAACTCCTCCAATGTGGAAGACTGAATCTCTACATCTTTGTCCATATTCTTCTGGTACTACAATGAGAAGTTCTTCAATCTATACGAAATCATAGGATACATGGCAAACTAACGTCACAGGACCTACGAAGTAGGGTAGGCATTAGGGACTCCGATGTGCACTGAACTCTTGGAAATTCCTCCGCCCCAAGTTGAAATCCTGCCTATATTAAGATGGGCATAGCCCAAGTCAGACTGACCAGTGATTTTCATCAAAAATCACCGGAAATTTTCATCAAAAGTAGGTCAGCTAGAACTTGCTGGTAACAGTCCCCTAATGCACCTTCATGCAAAAAATCAAGATTCTAATGTCAACGGTTCTCCTTATTTTGCGGACGAAAGGTCTCGGATGGACTGACTGACTACCGGACAATTTACAGATGGTAGCCTACTTCGTAGGAATATTAGGAGAGGGTTTAAAAACAGGGAAATTAAACAGCACTATAACACTGTGGTAGTAGTCATAACTACAGTGAACAAACCTGGGTAAACCTAAATAACTAACCTCTAAATACGGACATCTTTATAATAGGGTCAGGGTTCTTACTCTTTCACAGTTATGAAATTCCATGACTTTCCATGACTTTTTTGAACAAATTCCATGACCTTTTACCTGACAAATTAGATCAGAAATTCTCCATGGACAACGGCTGCATCATGATATAAGAATGAGATATTAGTATAAGCCTGTCTTCTGTTCCATTCCTCATTATATTAACAGAGATGTGACAACATCTTTTTTTTTATGGTTTGACCTATAAAACCCTGTAAGCCCTGTCACGTGGGTAATGGAAGGGTTATGTAAAATCGTGGCAAAATGAAAATAAATGCCCAGTGGTCTGTCCAGGGCTTAAAAGAAAAAAAAGAAAAAAATCATGAAAATCGAAGACAACACCTGTGTCGGAGCAAGGACTTGACTAAACGATGTACAATTTCAAAGAAAAAATATTTGTTTTTGTTGTTGGCCAATGTACAACATACAACAACAACAACAACAACCACATCGATGCGGTCCCCAACCATCAACAGTCTTCTTTTTTTACCATTTCTATTCAATCACTGTGCTTATCTTAGATAATAACTTAGAATTACGACCAATTCCTTTCGCATTGACGTTCCGACTGCGACCAGTCATCACTATCCAAGATTATCTTAGAAATATCAAAGCTTTTCGGGGAAACGTTGCAGCCGGCCTCGCCAGGGGTCTTCCCACGTTCGAGCCACTGCCGATAATTCTCGTTACATAGCCACGATGGTCTAAAGGAGCACTTTCCAGGCATTGTTTCACACGGTCGCGTTTTCCATCCTTCCCGCTTCAGGATCTGCATGCCATTCCCTCACAAATGCATCCTGGGAGTTTAGGGGAATTCCAAGACCAGTTATCTCCCCTGATGGAAGATTCTGACAATTTCACAGACAACACGCGACATTCGACGAAATGAAGTTCGCGGGTACCGGAAAATCACGTTTTCGGTAAAAAAAAAAATACAGAGAAATTTTGACCTGGCAGACATTTTCAAGTTTCATTTTATTTTTCCATGACCTCTAACAAAATTCAATGACTTGATCCGAAATTCCATGACTTTTCAAGGCCTGGAAAACAATTCCAAATTCCATGACTTTTCCAGGATTTTCCATGACCGTAAGAACCCTGCAGGGTCCCAATAATTTTGAACCTCGAAAACCAGAACCAGAACCAAATTTCAATTAGTCATTCAAATAACTTGTATAATGTGTTGAGTGATTTACAGTAATTCCTCTGATAATTCAATGCACCTGTTACTTCTATCAGGGCAAGATAGTCTTGTCTAAGAATTAATTTGGATCATAGTGCAAAGCAACCATTCCCCTAATCGAATGAAAGTTTTTAAAGCCAACAAAGCCATATTTGATCGTGATCAAGTGAAATATAGAAATGGGGATACATTTTGCTATATAGCCAAAATATTGGTGAGGGAGATGATAAATTCCCCCTCTCTTTCACTCCCAAGAAGAATAGTGAGTTATTATGCTCAGATTGTCATTTATTCATTAAAAACTAAAATTTGTTTACCACACTGACGTACCCACCTGTTTAGCGGACTGAGTCCGTCTCAAACGTTTGGTCCTGTTAACTCTAGGTACCGACAAGCTCAGTCTAGTGGTCAGACATTCCTTCCCTGATTCTCCCCTCACCTGTACCTTCTCAAGCCTGATCAAATATCAATATCTCTCTTCAGTATCAATATTCTGTTATATATAATAATGTAACTAAACATTGTCCCTTCTCAGGGGATCAACCTGCATGTTAACTTGGATAAAATCTAAATGGGAATATGAATGTTTGACCGTGGCCTAAAACAAACGTGTCAAGCACACACAAGGGTGAAACAAGGCATTTATTTCATATAAACAATTACTCAAAAATACACATAGTTCATACAATGTAAGTTTAAGTTACAATATAATTTACCTTCTGATATAAACCCTGCATGACAGCTGCATTTTCAGGTTATTATCATATAGCTACTGTTATTCACCCAGATACAAGTATATCTGGCCATTTGATACACGACAATTATCAGCCCCTTTATTACATGGTATATTACGAGGCCGGTCAGCAATGTGAATGAAGAGGCAGAAATGGACCAATCAGGACTGCAGATAATGCTATTCTCATGGTAGAGATATCTGCCAGTTAAAAACATGACCTGTATCAGCCCCCGACCTTTAGTTTCGGGCCAATACAGCTAGACCACTCGGGCTGATACTAAAGCTGATATCATAATAATCATGTTCCATGTATAATCTATATTTAACACCTTTGGAAATGTCTGGACTACTTAATACAAAATGTATTAATGCAGAGGAAGATAGAATAGCAGGAACAGATTTTCTATGGAGTATAGAGACTGAGTAGATAATATCTCATCCACAGCTATTGTAAAGATGATGATGATGCTGCTGATGATAGGTGAATCGCTAAAGTTACCTATTAATATTTCTCTTCAAGTCGGCCATTTGTATCCTCTGTTGGGCAGACTCCTGTTTCACTGTCATCAGCTCTGCACGGAGATGTCTAGATGGGAGAAATAATACTCATTACCATCTTACAAATTGATATTACGCTTTAATACAGACAAACTGGGCTTAAGTTTAGAGACATAATAATCATATGGCAAGGTTATCAGTAGCCAGAAATGCCAGTCATATTATTCCAAGAATGAAAATACTACAATCATTGTGCTCCATTATGGAAGAGATAAAGGGGATGTGTTAGAAGGTGCACAGTGTTTGGTACATGTACCACAAATATGTTTACAGTAACTCCTCCAATAATTCAATCACAGGAACTGAAATTTCCCAACATAAAATCTGGGGGTGATCAAATATATTTGGAAAAATGGTTCAAAATCATGCTTATGATCCATTATTTCAACGATTTTCGAGGATGATCAAATTTATCTGACCAGCCGATTGAATTTTGTCCTCAAAATTGCGGGTGACTGATTTCTTATAGGAGGATTGAATTATTAGAGGGGTGACTGTAGTGTTGTATCTACCATGTGTTATCAGTTGAATATCACATTACCTTCTTTCTTCTGAAAGTTTCTCATGAAGGGTAGTTGTCTCCCTTAGTTCCTTCTCCAGCTGCTCCATTCTAAGATCCTTTTGTTGAACCTTGAGAAAATATCCACAAAAGACGATAATTATCGTAATAATCTTTCCTCATGTTCAGATCGTGTTCCCTTCATATATCTTCCGTTGAGTATAATGTACACATATTGTCAAAAACAAAACTGACTGTATAGTACTCACTAATTTCAGAAGTCACTCGCATATAAGTTATCCGCCCTTTTTCTCAATATTTCTTCTGCATAATTACATAAAACGTGTTCCTACCTCTTTCCTTAGATCGCCCAGTTCTGAGGCACTGCGTTCTACCTGTCTATTCTCAGTATCCTTCTGACTTAATTGGTATTCCAGCTCTACACACAAAATGAAAGAAACAGAATAATCTGTAGGTCAGCATGTTGGGTTATTCCTCTTCCTGCAAACCAAGATTACTCAAGCCACTCCCCATGTTTGAAATCAAATGGTTCTACGTTGTTCGATTTGTCGATCAGACCAGAAAACTACAGAAAGAAGCCCATTCGTTTGTGATTTTGATATGAATAAAAATTTTCATTAAATTATTTCATGGCAACTTTCTATTGTTTCAAACTTCAACACCATGCATGGTCAAGAACAAGTTGAAGCAACAAGGAGCTTTTCATAGGAAGACAATGTAGTTTATTTAATCACATTCTACAATGTACCACCCAATTGTCACTTTTCATTTAACGTTATAAAGGCGATTTTGAAGTGTAGTAAACTATAGTTCATTCAACATTAAACATGACACTAATGCAGTTGAAAAACACTTTATTAAAATATTGTACAGAGTTATCTCCCCTTGATTACCTTCTTTCTCCTGCTCCAAGGCGACCCTCAACTCGTGGATAGTGGCGACATCTTGGCTCGTCTGCACTCTCAACACATCCAGCTCCTCGTGAATGTTCATACTATTCATAACAATACAATATCCATAAACACAAGGCTGAACATGAACTGTTCAAAACATTTACCCCTTTGCCATGGAGTGTATTTAAATACCGTCTTGATCGTCGTGGTAACAAATTATTAGTAATAATGATTTCCAATCCTGTTATGCAACACCATGCATACATGTGTTATCAAAATTGAGGCACAGTCATTCTTAAGATATAGTAGTAACAAGAAAACAGATGGGCGGATGTTCACCCTCACGGAAATAGGGCGCAATTAGGGCGCATTTAAGGCGCAAATGGGGCGCATGAATTGAGACAGCTAGGGCGCAGTTGGGGCGCAATTGGGGCGCGCGCCCTATCTGCGCCCCCAATTTTGCCATTAGACTCAATATGGCTAGGGCGCAGATTAGGGCGCGTTCCAAATATGTTAATTGCGCCTTATATGCGCCCTATTAGAGAATAGGGCGCAGTCTTAGGGCGCAGATAAGGCGCAGTTGGGGCGCAGAAAAGGCGCAGTTGGGGCGCGATTAGGGCGCACTCTCAGAATAATGGCATGAATGTTGTACTGATAGGGCGCAGTTAGGGCGCATTTGGGGCGCAGTTAGGGCGCAATTAAAGCGCAGTTAGGGCGCAGTTGGGGAACAGAATAGTATACCTGCCAGGCTAACCATGTTCTAACCTCAGTAAATAAAGTTTATCTATCATGTACATAAACTGAAGATATAAGGTGAAAGATGATTATTGGCATCTAACTAGTCTAAATAAATCTAATTTTACTCTGCTCTGTACATATTATTTTCATCTACATGTACAATGTGCATTCATGGTTAGAATTACATTTATTAGAAAATGTATACATGTGCATGGAATACAGTGTACTACAGTCAGCTGTTGTGGAATTAGTACATTAGGTCATCTGACACTTTCGCTCACTTTTTCTTGAGTTTTTTTCTTCAAATTACTTCTACACACATCTGAAACCCTTTACATCATCCACTATCCACAAAACAGAGGTATAACACTCACCAAAATCTTGTTAAATGGGCATGAAATCTTCAAATTCAAAATGGTTTTTTGAAAACCAATATGTCTGCCTTTCTTTTGTTAATATCAGCCAATAAGATAAAGGTCATGTGACAGTTTTGACTAATCAGATAACATGCTATTGTGCAGATAATAGGGCGCAGATAGGGCGCAGTTGGGGCGCAATTAGGGCGCACTCTGAGAATAATAGCATGAATGATGTACATGTACTGGTAGGGCGCAGTCGGGGCGCAGATAAGGAGCAATAGCTTCTTCAAGTAAAAGTCTGATTTTTTTGTTGAAATAATGTTATTAAATTTAGTTTGAAAGTTCAAATTTTACATTAATGAATTCATAGCTCAGAATAGTGAAGAAAGCAGACAGTCTGAATTTTTGGAAAAAACTTTTTTGACTAAGACATGCACATGTCTTTAAAATGACACACATGCATATGTGATTACTAGCTAAATGAATGTTGGTGAAAAAAAGTCCAGAAGGCACAAGTATACATGTAGGGTTCACTCTGAATTTTAGATAAAATGGTTATGTCCAGAGGGCGCATTTAGGGCGCAGTCTGAGTTCTCGAAAAAGTAGTTAAGTCCACAGGGCGCAGATAGGGCGCAGTCTGAAGTTTGGAGAAAAGATCAATGTCCACAGGGCGCAAGTAGGGCGCAGTCCGGATATCAGAGAAAATTTCAAAGTAAATAAGGCGCAGTTAGGGCGCGCGCCCTATCTCTAGCTTCTAGGGCGCATTCATGAAGGGCGCAATTAGGGCGCAGCAGGGTGGATGGGATGAAGAAATGGGGCGCAGTTAGGGCGCAGTAGATAGACAAGGCGCAAGTAGGGCGCAATTGGGGCGCAGATGGGGCGCGCGCCCTAAATAGGGCGCGCGCCCTATTTCCGTGAGGGCATACATGATAGTCAATTTTAGCAGGAGTCCGTCACCAGATGTGTGTCTGCTGTAAGACCAGTTAAACTCGGACGTCTTGATAAATGGGGGTGACAAGCAATTAATGACAAATTGGACATAATTTGACCTGCTGACCCATAACAAATAGGTCAATCTCACTGATTTTCAATGGGCTTCTATTCACATGCATATGCGAACCAAGTTTGGGGTTCATAGGCATAGTCTTTCTTGAGATAGGGGTAGTCATGGAAACCTGATGGACGGATGTACATGATAACAATTTCCTGATGTTGGTGATAAAAAGTTTTGACGCGGCACTAAGAAAATGACTCGACATTGCCTGTGAAGCTAGACATTATTTTATTCAGCCTATAATGGCGTAACCATGTGTGCTTATCAAACTTTATATTGATATGTATCTTGTATGATGAATGACTGTACAGGAATGGTTAGTTACAATGCAGGAGAAGACAGTTGTTTTTATTTCACTAAATCATCAGACATATTTTATTCGTATTTTGACTACATTTTTGTCAATTTTATACGTTCAAAGAGGCAAGTGATCTCTTTTCCTTTTGTCATTTGTAGCTAAAACTTTTCTGAACACCATCTAGAAGCCTGTGTGAACCTTGTAGAATGGAAGAGGTTTTGTTTTTTTCTAAATCATTAGTTACACCTACTTTTCCACCTGCAAGGCTTTACTTTCATTCCGATAGAAGGCAAGTTCATTCCAGACAGCATCACTATTCTCTCTCTGTAGTTCCTTTGGATGGGCTTTCTTCAATTTCCGCTTCTTCTTTATTCTGAATACAGACATGTACAGCATATGATATTAAAATGATATTAATCATCTCTCTATGAAAGTTTGCGTCGCTGATCCGAGGTCGTTTACCATATTTACATGTGGCAAACAGCATTATTATGTCCCGAATATACTCAATGTGACTTGGTGCGATTTTGAGCAACTTAACATTGCAAACCAAGACTATCAGACTTAAAAATGGCTCAACTTTTGCTCATGATATAGCTTGTATGGTTATGGGAGGTTCCACATGGCTGGGAGACGCAGCGCGATGTGTCTCAGTTGTATTCAGTTGTGGGCCACGGTATATTGCGAGCTACCGTACAATGAAATGTAATGTCTGAATGGGTATCAGTCGTTTTTCCTGCTAATAGCTGTCAGTGTGTAGTAGCAGAAGTCTTCATCAGGTATAAAAATTTCAACAACAGTACCTGTGTAAAAATGATCGTATAATGTCACGAGGATTTCCCTTCACCAATTTAAATATATACAAGCCTTACCCCTGTTGTTCATCCTCAAATGTTTTGAGCTGTTCTTTAACCAGTTTATAGTTGTTCTGTAAAGTCTTTAATCTTTCTAATCTCTTGTCATGGGCAACCCTCAGCTCCTCTATTTCACCCGTCTGAAAATGGAAAAGAATTTCTCTGTTTCAGAAATTATTCAGAAATTAAAAGGATGATATTTATTTCTTTCTCAGTATTCTCAGACTATTCTTCATTACTCAGACATGCTGTTCTGCAATTCATTTTGATTTTATCATATGTAGTATTTGTGATCTTTATCACAGATTACAAAATGATATATCATGATTTATTATTAGAAAGTACAAGTATTCAACAGTATACAATAATGACCTGTGATTGGCTGTTGTATGAATCGACAAAGACCAATCAAAGCTTCTCTACCACACTGTGAGTGAAACAGCATCTACGATTGGCTGGACTCCAGCTTGCTGACATGTATCTCTAACTATATTGTAATAGATGAACACTTGTGTATAACATGTCTTCTCACTCTCAATAGCACTGTGCAAGGTCTTCAATACAACATAAGGCATGGGAAATGTAAAATCAGACTCCAGGAGTACCACTTTTTTTTTTTTTTTTTAATATGATCAAAACATATCTAGAAACCACTGTACAACACTGACACAATCGATATCTCAAGGAAGTTAGCGAACCTTATAGTGGTGACCAAATTCTATGTCATAACTGACCAATCAAAGCTACAAGCTACACCGCAGATGTGTCTCGGCATTTGCCAGAAATAGATGAATGTTTGGGGGAAACCTGATCCAGCATGTCACATGAATATCGGCACTCTCTGTATACTATCAAGCAGAGACGTGACGAATGTTTGGGGAAAACCTGATACAGCATGTCACATGAATATCAGCACTCTCTGTATACTATCAAGCAGAGATGTGATGAATGTTTGGGGAAAACCTGATACAGCATGTCACATGAATATCGGCACTCTCTGTATACTATCAAGCAGAGTCGGGATGAATGTTTGAGAAAAATCTGATCCAGCATGTCACATGAATATCAGCACTCTCTGTATACTATCAGCAGAGTCGTGAAGTTTTGTAGGTGCTGCCTCAAACTCAGCAAAGAGGAGGTCATTGAATGACCTTGAGATATGAGATGAGTCACGTTTACTCTCTGTCTCACATTTCGAGGGAACAGGTTTTTCGGAAATAAATCGGAACCATCTTTTCTCATTTGCAATGTTGTATCATTGGGACTGCTTTATATGACGTCATATTTAAACATGCAAAATTGTCTGCCGGGCAAAATTCGTTGAAATTTCATGATAAAAATGAACATATCATGTTCAGATGATATGCAAAATTTCAATGCTCTGAGAAGTACTGGCTCAGATATGATACTGATAAACCCGTTCCCTTGAAATGTGAGACAGACAGTAGTAGCATAGCGATTGCTAAATCTGTTTAATCCAAGTACATGTCTATGTATTGGTACTATTTCTCTTCACCAGAACCAGCTAAACATAAAAAAACAATTATTACCCTCAGTCTTAACAAAGTCCCCATGTCATCCAGTTTTCTTTCGGCTATAAGTACTTTCTTTTGCAGTTCTTTATTAATGGAATTTCTGGCAGGTGATGATGACATGGACCTTGAACTAGCACCGGTAGGTGAACCTGTCCTTGACCGTGACCTTGGTGGCCTTGATGAAGGGGATGGCCTCGATGGCCAAATCGGGCTCAAGGCCACACTACGTCGCTCCTTACTGAATGGAGTGGAGTGACTTCTCTCCTTCAAATGATCAACATCAAACTCCAGGGTTTCCTCCATCTTCTGCTCTAATTCCTCGATAACTCTGAAATACAATGAAACACAAATCTTGAATGAGGTTGGTTGGTTGGTTGTTTGAAGTTTAACGTCGCACCTAACTTTATTGGTCACATGGCGACGATGACCCAAACAAACATACCCTAGCAAAACCCTAACCCTAACAACATGAGATTGATCTAATCGAAACCCCTCGGCTTTCCCCAAGTGATTGTGACCCATGTGTAGTGTGAATTGGGGAAGAGATAGTTCTATGTGGGATGATCAAGATATACGGGTAGTACATTCAGGCATATAGGACAGAAATAGAAAATTATATATCTGTAAAGGGGCATAACTCTGTAAAATATGGGTAAAGGGAAGCCACTTTCGATAGGCGTCTGACTTAGCACTCTGTAAAATAAGAACCGAGACGAATAAGCTGTACCGAACATGGATCTGCAGATTGAACTTGTACATTCAGCTACAGATAACAAAATTGGAGATTATTACATCCGAAAGGGGCATAACTCCATAAGCCGAGGCGAGTTATCCTTTGTTGGCTTGTAGAATACAACAATATAAATAAGTTTCCAAAATATAGTAGCTATACCGAACACAGTTCTGCAGATATAGTTGGTTACATTCAGGCATATAGGACAGAAATAGAAATTAATAAATCAGTAAAGGGGCATAACTCTGTAAAGTATGGGCCGAGGGGAGCCACTTTCGATAGGCGTCTGACTTAGCACTACTGTAAAATAAGAACCGAGACAAATAAGCTGTACCGAACACAGATCTGCAGATATAACTTGTATATTCAACTACAGATAACAAAATCGGAGATTATTACATCCGAAAGGGGCATAACTCCATAAGCCGAGCCGTGTAATCCTTTGTTGGCTTGTAAAATACAACAATATAAATAAGTTTCCAATTTACACGAGAACACTGAACAAACACAAGTCAGCATATTCAAATATATCATTTATTCATAGACATAAATATATCGTTTGGCATATGGGGACGACTCGACAGATGGATCCCACACGAGTACCTCTGAGTAGCGCTGTGCAGCCGGAACAAGGTACCCCGTGTAGATTGCAGGTTTGTGCTGGGCCGTCTGGTTGCGGACCGTACTGCGTGTCTACTTGGGGGTAAAGGCAATGTCCCGGGCTGACAGGCTAAAGTGGACATTGACTGAGGCCCAGTGCAGGATCCCCCTACCTGCCGTCCCAAGGGGAGCAAGTACAAACACAGAAAACAAGGCGGCGGTTGGGGAGGATGGCGGAAATTTAAAACTCTCAAAATATCTGATAATGAAATAACGTGTGAACACTGCAAGCTGAAAAACTGGAACTGGCCAAATCCCCCCCTCACGCTCTCGGGTTGAAACAAAGAAACTTAATGCTGACCGATCAGAGTATAAATTCTTATCTACCAGTTCCACTGACCAGCTGACCCCCACATGGTCAGTGCGTGATCAGAGCATGTAAAGTATGTCCAGTGTCCTGTGTAAACCTACCACAGTGGGTAAACACTTTGCATTCATTTACACGAGAACACTGAACAAATGCAAGTCAGCATATTCAAATATATCATTTATTCATAGACATAAATATATCGTTTGGCATATGGGGACGACTCGACAGATGGATCCCACACGAGTACCTCTGAGTAGCGCTGTGCAGCCGGAACAAGGTACCCCGTGTAGATTGCAGGTTTGTGCTGGGCCGTCTGGTTGCGGACCGTACTGCGTGTCTACTTGGGGGTAAAGGCAATGTCCCGGGCTGACAGGCTAAAGTGGACATTGACTGAGGCCCAAACGAGACCTGTCGAGTGCCCCCAAGGAGACGCAATATATTGCTTTATCGCAACTATAAATGTGAGCTACGACGCAGTAGATAAGAAAGAAGTGGAACTTAGCAACATTTGCCGGACGTTCTGCACGTTCGGTATAGTAATATTATGCATGCCAGGATGCTGATCGATGCCTTGATATAAAGATGAAAAAAGGAATACTCATTACTGCCACATGTATATGTATTATTATTACAGCAATCATAGTGGAATAGCAGGCTATCTAGTCCATTAGTGTCATTACATATCAAGCGATGGAGAGAAACTCCCAGCACAAAAATGTCAGCAAATGTATTGTCTCAATGTCAGCAGAACCTGAATAGTATGCCTGGCTATACATCTTACCACCTGCATAGCATAGATGGGCCATGGATATTCTAGATGAAATGCACGAAGCATGACACACTTATCTGCATAGAAATCACTTCCAACCAGGATGAATGCACATAACACGCACTTAACTGGCACTATGTGCCACACAATTTGCACTTTGCCTACCTCACGTCTCCGATTACGCGCACTTCGGAGACATGTTAAAACACAGCTGCCACAGACATTTCCATATAAACACATGGCAACTACAACCGACTATAGTTGACTCCCATTAACGACACTGAGCTGCAGGAGATGCCAGAGCCTGCTGCGCTCTACTTAACACAGAAGCTGGAGTTTGGATATAGCGACAGTATAAATCGGAAGACCACCGCCCTAAAACTTTGATGAGGTGATCAGGTATTCCAGCCATTCCGGCTGACGTAGCCGACCCCCGGCGAAAACTGTGGCCTGAGTACCCCTGGGGGTTGAGATTAATACGACTGCATATATATTTGAATTTTGAAATAAAATCATTTCTTGTCAGCACTTTCCCATCTGGGAATAGGAATAATGGTGAATGTGGGTCCTGGTTTAGCATTCGGCGTACTGGTAGATACTTGTGCAGGTATGTAACAGGACACAACAACTGATTTGTAGCATAAAGAGGTATTTTTACACCCCTGCGGAATGGATCGGTTTTCGAACTTTTCAACTGTACGGTTGCACGTGATGGTCCAAGTAGAACCACGTCATTCAAAGCCAGGTGACGGGCCGAATCAAAAGACGCTTGACTCAGACAGGTAAATTCACCACACCGCAAGAAAGCAAAAAATGCAATGATACAAACTGTTGTCAGCATCAAGTCCACATAAGGGGTAAATAAACCTCGTTTCAGTCGTTCTGTAACCTGACACAGAATCTGTTGTGTGACTGCCTGCCTGGGTCTAATGATAGAACCTTGAGACTTCTTAATGGCGCGCATGATGGCAAACAGTCGGGGAGGAAAGTTGTCATTGGAACCACATAAAGGATTCGAAATGTTGGCCTGTAGGTAGTGAAACCGAATGCCACACAAATACAGCTTGATCGTTGAATGCTTGAGTTTCAGACGTTCATAACAGTGAGTCACAAAAAAAATTAAGCTATCTTCAGTTATGGAAGGTAAAGCTTGCATGTGTGGAAAGTTTATACCTTGATTCAGAATAAACATTCTGTATTGTCGGAAGGCTGTATCATAAACCCGCCTGGTTTGCCTAGAAATTGACTCCCCCCAGAGATGATTCACTGCTGTGGTGAGTTCCAGATCACCTTGCAGTAATCTGGACAAGGATGTGGCTCTGCCTCTGCATCTGGTGCCAGTAGACGAAACCTCTGAAATTGCAAGCGTGACAAAGCGTCGGATATTTCGTTATCAACTCCGGCAATATGTGCCGCCATAATTTTGAAGTTAAATGTTGCTGCTAACAACAACAACCGTCGCAGTAGTTGCATTATTTGTGAGCACTTAGATCGTTTTCGTTGCAAGATGTGAACGGTGGCCAAGTTGTCACAATGAAAGAGAATCTTCTTCCTGCACCAAGACTCCCCCCACAACAATGCTGCAACGACAATGGGGTATAGTTCTAATAGGGCAGTGGATAATTCATCATTGTTTACTTGCTGTAACTCCACTGGCCATTTGCTTGCAAACCATTTTCCCTGAAAATAGCCTCCATACCCAACCGACATGGCTGCATCTGTGTACAGCTCCATATCGGAGGCTCTTGTGGTGTTGTATTCAAGAAACATTGATACTCCATTCCATCCAGCTAAGAACTCACGCCACAGTCGCAAATCTGTTGTCGTACTGGTGTTCATATGAATGTGATGATGCAGTTCCTTAACTGAATAGGCCAAGTTAATCATGTGGTTTGTAAATGCTCTGC
>JAVTVY010016830.1:0-66622 GCA_036873755.1 Hanleya hanleyi | reverse complement strand
AGGTCATATAGTTTTTATTACGATATAACATGAAGAATATAGCTAGGCTTTCCAAATTAATAATATGTGTACATCTGATGATGCTCCAAAGTGTGCTGAAGATGACTGACCTTGACCTATTTTGTCCAGGTCAGATTCTATTCAGTACAATATTTCATGAAAGATTATATCTACATTGCCCAAATTTATACCACTTATGGCTGGACCTGAAGCCTATTGAAGAATATCACTGACCTTGACCTATTTTTAAAAGGTCAAATTCTATATGTTAAGTCTAAGATCCCCGAATCCATGTTCCTGATGCAATCAAGTTAGAATTGACTTCAAATTTTTTGAAGATGACTGACCTTGATCTATATTTCCAATATAAAAGTACTTGATTTGATTATACATGTAAGCTTTTTTGAAGAGTATATTTAGAGCTAAGAATTCGGTCATGCTCTACTAGAACCTCAGGCCTTGGTAAAACCTGAACTACAGTCAACCCTACTAGATCAGATTTTTGTTAATCTAGTTCTAAAAATACACTGATGATATTATACATTGCATGATTGCTGGGTGTAGACAATAACTGATAGCTGAGGGGTATTGAAGCCCAATGGGCTATTTTTCAACTCTATCATTCAAATACTGAGAAGAAGTAGCATTTCCATTCTTCTTTCAAATTGAAGAAAAGCCATGGAAAGATAAAATATGACACTTCGTAGCTGGTGCCACGAAGAATATTTCTAGATATAAGCCATTTTTGCTGCACTTCCGGTGATCGATTATTAGGGGAATTACCGTAATTCTCCTCGCAGCTTTCGAAGAGGTTTTACCTTTCATCGGTTGTTTTGAAAATCCAGACAGATTCTACCATTCTTTCCAGCCGGATCCACAGGAATCCAAATCTACATTGTATTATTTTCCTAACAGATTGTTAAAACTTGACAGTAATTTATTTTTCTATTGCTTGCCCGAATTACATATTGTTTAATATAGAGTTCTAGTCAAATCGCTCACCTGCCGGCAAAAAAATCTAATCTAGGAGAGCAGTTGATGGCTCATCTACCCTCATGGCAAGGGTGGAATCTGAATCATGAATAATGGTTTTGGGTGTTCCCGGACATTGACAACCTGAAGATTAGTTTCACCCGAGTTGCTGATTTTGGACGCTACGAAATGTAGCTCTCTAACATCTACATGAATTTGGGTTCATTCAGAATGCTGACAGTTTTCTTGTCCAAATGTCCGTCTTTTCCTGCTGGTCAAGCCAATAAAATGGATCAGTATACTTAGAAACCATATACGAATACTCGCAAACTTGTAGCTTGTGCATTTTGGATGAGGTTTTTTAATGAAATCAGCATTCATCTTTAATTCGTACACATTTGCCAACATCCCAGCAGCCATCTTCCATGTGACATAGTTCAGCAAGTCATGTGGGTGACATGACCTTAGATTCTGAGGTCATGGACCATGTCAAAACTTGGAACATCCTTGATTGTCCCAGAAGTATTGACAGCCTGAAGATCCAGATCACCAGAGTAATGACTTCAAATGACCCAGAATACATTAAGATCACTAGAGTAATGACTTTGGGTGTTCCAGAAGTATTGATGGCCTGAAGTTCCGGATCACCAGAGTAATGGTTTTGGGTTTCCAGAAGTATTGACAGCCTGATGGTTGGGATCACCGGAGTAATGATTTTGCATATCACAGAAGTATTGACAGCCTGATGATTACAATCACCAAAGTAATGGCTTCAAATGACCCAGAATATATTAGGATCACCAGAGTAATGGCATTGGATGTCTCAGAAATATTGATAGTCTGAATATTAGGATCACCAGAGTAATGACTTTGGTTATCACAGAAGCATTGACAGTTGAAAGACCAAGATCCCCAGAGTAATGGCTTTGGATTTCCCCAAAATATTGACAGTTTGAAGATTAGGATCACCAGAGTAATGGCATTGGGTGTTCCAGAAATATTATCAGCCTCAATATTAGGATCACTGGAGTAATGACTTTGGTGGTCCCATAAGTATTGACAGTCTGAAGACTACATGTAGGATCACCAGAGTAATGGCTTTGGTTGCCCAGAAGTGTTGACATTCTGAAGACTAGGGTTACCAGATTGACTTCAAATGACCCAGAATATAATAAGATCACTAGATTAACGACTTTGGGTGTTCCAGGTGTATTGACAGTCTGAAGACCAGGACCACCAGAGTAATGGCTTTGGGTGTTCCAGAAGTATTGACAGCCCCAAAATTAGGATCACCAGAGTAATGGCTTTGCATGTCACCAGAAGGATTGAAAGGCTGAACATTGGGATCACCAGAGTAATGACTTCGGATGTCAATGGAGTATTGACAGCCTGAATGCTTAGATCACCCGAGCAATGGGTTTGGGGTGTCCCAGAAGTATTGACAACCCAACGATTAGGATTATCACCATTGTACAGCCAGTCACCCAGTGATGAGTCCCCAGATTTACTGCCTTCTTCCCTTACCAGTCTTATGGCCTCACATATACATTGTACAGCCAGTCACTCAGTGATGAGTCCCCAGATTTACTGCCTTCTTCTCTGACCAGTCTTATGGCCTCACATACATTGTACAGCCAGTCACTCAGTGATGAGTCCCCAGATTTACTGCCTTCTTCTCTGACCAGTCTTATGGCCTCACATACATTGTACATCCCATCACCCAGTGATGAGTCCCCATATGTACTGCCTTCTTCCCCTACCAGTCTTATGGCCTCAAATACATTGTACAGCCCGTCACCCAGTGATGAGTCCTCAGATTTACTGCCTTCTTCCCCTACCAGTCTTATGGCCTCACATATACATTGTATAGCCAGTCACCCAGTCATGAATCCCCAGATTTACTGCTTTCTTCCCCGACCAGTCTTATGGCCTCACATACATTGTACAGCCAGTCACACAGTGATGAGTCCCCAGATTTACTTTCTTCTTCCCTGACCAGTCTTATGGCCTCACATACATTGTACAGCCAGTCACTCAGTGATGAATCCCCAGATTTACTGCCTTCTTCCCTGACCAGTCTTATGGCCTCACATACATTGTACAGCCCGTCACCCAGTGATGAGTCCCCAGATTTACTGCCTTCTTCCCCTACCAGTCTTATGGCCTCACATACATTGTACAGCCCATCACCCAGTGATGAGTCCTCAGATTTACTGTCTTCTTCCCCTACCAGTCTTATGGCCTCGCATACAGTGTACAGCCAGTCACCCAGTGATGAGTCCTCAGATTTACTGCCTTCTTCCCCTACCAGTCTTATGGCCTCACATACATTGTACAGCCAGTCACCCAGTGATGAGTCTCCAGATTTACTGCCTTCTTCTCTGACCAGTCTTATGGCCTCACATACATTGTACAGCCAGTCACCCAGTGATGAGTCCCCAGATTTACTGCCTTCTTCTCTGACCAGTCTTATGGCCTCACATACATTGTACAGCCAGTCACCCAGTGATGAGTCTCTTTATTCCGTGAAGTCATAATACCTCGCGCATTAATGGTGTAAGTATTTTACAGCTCTCAGATGTAAACCGTGATCCGCCGCACGTGAGGCACATCACATGGTGTAGGATGTGTTTCTCCTCACCCAGTCCTCGTTGTATTTCCGTATCCTCTTATCGGGAGATAAGATATATATCCAAATGAAATGGACATTCCCTTGAATCTACCCGGGAAGAATCTCTTCTAATTTGAGGTGTTTCTCTCGGTTTTTCCTCTTGAGCTAATCTCCATCAGTGTCCATGGTTACGGAAGTCATACAGCTGACATGCGTTGTTCAGAGTTTCCGCGTGATATTATTTTTTCAACATGGATGCCAATATGGATTCCTAGCAGTGCGGGACGAAGTTCTAATGTCCTACATTGTCCGAGATTGTGTCGAGTGCCAGTGATGGGTCCCTAAATTTACTGCCTTCTTCCCTGACCAATCGTATGGATTCAGATAGTGTACAGCCAGTCACCCAGTGGTGGATCCCCAAATTTACTGCTTTCTTTCCTGACCAGTCTTATGGACTCGCATACATTGTACAGCCAGTCATGTCCTCACATATATTGTACAGCCAGTGACCCAGTGATGAGTCCCCAGATTTACTGCCTTCTTCCCCGGATCAGTCTTATGGCCTCACATACATTGTACAGCCAGTCATGGCCTCACATATATTGTACAGCCAGTCACCCAGTGATGAGTCCCCAGATTTACTGCCTTCTTCCCCGGACCAGTCTTATGGCCTCACATACATTGTACAGCCAGTCATGGCCTCACATATATTGTACAGCCAGTCACCCAGTGATGAATCCCCAGATTTACTGCCTTCTTCCCCGGACCAGTCTTATGGCCTCATATACATTGTACAGCCAGTCATCCAGTGATGAGTCCCCAGATTTACTACCTTCTTCTCTGACCAGTCTTATGGCCTCACATACATTGTACAACCAGTCATGGCCTCATATACATTGTACAGCCAGTCATGGCCTCATATACATTGTACTGCCAGTCATGGCCTCATATACATTGTACAGCCAGTCATGGCCTCATATACATTGTACAGCCAGTCACCCAGTGGTGGATCCCCAGATTTACTGCCTTCTTCCCTGACCAGTCTTATGGCCTCACATACAGTGTACAGCCAGTCACCCAGTGATGAGTCCTCAGATTTACTACCTTCTTCTCTGACCAGTCTTATGGCCTCGCATACATTGTACAGCCAGTCACCCAGTGATGAGTCCCCAGATTTACTGCCTTCTTTCCTGACCAGTCTTATGGCCTGGCATACATTGTACAGCCAGTCACCCAGTGATGAGTCCCCAGATTTACTGCCTTCTTCCCTGACCAGTCTTATGGCCTCACATACATTGTACAGCCAGTCACCCAGTGATGAGTCCCCAGATTTACTGCCTTCTTCCCCGTCAACCAGTCTTATGGCCTCACATACATTGTACAACAGGTGTCTCAGTGATGAGTCCCCAGATTTACTGCCTTCTTCTCTGACCAGTCTTATTCATTGGCATAGTCATGTCTGTCTGGCTGTCCATCTTTTATACATTCCAAAAACTTTCTCATTTCTGCGGTACATAATTTCTATCATTTACAATTCTGACTGATAAGTCATACATATACATGTACATACTTTGCCATTTCAGTAGATGGCTTAAGAACCAGCGAATAGAGGTCACATAGCCTGGCATCTCCATGTGTCATACTATGTTATTTACATAAACCCGACTTCTGTCAAATGGATCAACCTGTATGGTGGAAGAGAGCCAACTCTTCAACATTTTTTGTTAGTGTCGGATGTGCTAAGGGGGGCAGAGGTATATGTTTATAGTGTTGTCCAGTAATTTAATTTTTAAACAACATCATTTCCATGATCCATTTTCAAGGTCATTCTTCTGAAGATGAGATACTATGGTTGGCCATCCCTGCCAGAATTCGTCATTTAGAGGCTGCCTCTAAATAATATATACCATGGTATAAAATGCCAAGCCTGCCATAATTCCTATTTAGAGGCTGCCTCTAATTATTTTGTACCATGGTATAAAATGCCGAGCCTGCCATAATTCCTATTTAGAGGATGCCTCTAAATCGCCAAGCCTGCCACAATTCGTATTTAGAGGCTGCCTGTAAATAATATATACCATGGTATAAAATGCCGAGCCTGCCATAATTCGTATTTAGAGGCTGCCTCTAATTATTTTGTACCATGGTATAAAATCGCCAAGCCTGCCATAATTCCTATTTAGAGGATGCCTCTAATTCATTTTAGCCGTAAGTCATAAACAACTCGATGTCATATCAAGAATATTAAATTTGACCAATGAGTAAACTTGTAACTGTAAGCGTAGAGATATGGCACCAAATTTGTGAAAGCGCATATCATTGGTGGAAGTAATAAGAAGGCGAAAATTTACGACTTACGGCTAAAATGAATTAGAGGCATCCTCTAAATAGGAATTATGGCAGGCTTGGCGATTTTATACCATGGTACAAAATAATTAGAGGCAGCCTCTAAATACGAATTGTGGCAGGCTTGGCGATTTACAGGCATCCTCTAAATAGGGATTATGGCAGGCTCGGCATTTTATACCATGGTACAAAATAATTAAAGGCAGCCTCTAAATACGAATTATGGTAGGCTTGGCATTTTATACCATGGTATATATTATTTAGAGGCAGCCTCTAAATGACGAATTCTGGCAGGGATGGCCAACCATAAGATACAGTTTGATACCCCCCCGCCCCTCCCATTTGTATTTGAATCAGAGACCCAAATGCAAAATTTCCATTGCTTACTGTACATGTATGTGCAGTGTTTTCCAAATTTCACTGACGGCAAATTATTTAGTCGAGTACCCCTATTATATGAAATTGTTTTTATACGTCCGCCCAATAGGCAGATCTATGTATTATGTGATGGCGGTTTCTCTCTGTATGTTTGTCCCCTCGGGTCCAGTCCATATCTGAGACACTTTCCGATCTACAGTTTCAATTTCTGGTGAGTGGATACCGTTGGGGACGACGATGTGTTCTGTACCAAAATTGAGGTAGATCTCAAACGTCTCTGGCCTAAAAATCAGGAAATCATTGAAAATTGCTAATATTTTGTGAGTGGACACATTGTACCAGAATTTAGGTCAAGGTCAAAGGTCAAGGTCACAGTGACCCCAGATCAGGAAATCATTAAAAAATCATATTTTTGTGTGTCACTAGATACAGATCAGGCCAGCTGAAAGGTTAATTTTGGCGCACCAACGGCGCGCAAACGAAGCGTGCCAACACAAAGGTATAGTGCGCCAATGCCCATGATTACCGCCTGGCCATTGTTCTAACTCTGTTGAATGTAGTCCGTCGACATGATTGAAGGCCGCGCGCTATCAGCACGGTCAGACAATGGCTGGAAGCGAGCTGCGGGAAGAGCCCGCTAGCGAGGTCTTTGTTAGCGAGCTCAAGAAAATCAGTTGGGAGCCCACGTGGCGTTAATCGGCACGAATGTCTGCTTGTAATTCATATCTATTAAATAACATCAGGTGTATGAATTTGTGTTACTGGCGAACATGTCGACCTCGATCAAGCGTATTTGCATTCCATCTAAAAATTTGTGAAAGGAAATAGATTCAATATTTTTTTTAATCATAAACACCGCTTGCAAAATGGATTGTAATTTGTGCTTCGTCGGACACCTGCTTTCAAAGTTGACCCAGACTTGCGCGTATCAAGGAATAGCGTTTCTGGTATTAAAGTGTGGGTATTTGTTTATTGGAAGCTTCATCTTACGGCCGCTCCTCATACAGATATGCAAGTTCAAGTCATTCGTTTTTATATATTCAAAAATTCTTGCAAATTGTGTTAATTTTGACCATTCAAGAGTAAATGTCCGGGATTTTACTACCGGATTATGCAGTGTATAAATATTTAATCAGTGGGGCAAGAACCGATGAAACGAATTATGCAATACCCGTACCTTTTTACTAGGAATCGGTTGATTAATTTGATTGAAGTTTGATTAATCCCTTTCTGCGGATTTGTCACCAATAAAACATAACTCACTCCTCTGTGAAATAGATCAACCCTCATGAAATCTGGCGTCTACACACAACTCCGCTATCCAGACGAACTTTGGTACAAGTGTTGGATGCTGTCTGAACATGCTAAATATAGCCCCCCCGCGCGACCAGTTTATCCCCACGTCGCTTTTCGCGGGAAAATGAGAACACGTGTTTGAAATCTTGAAACATATTACTGCGCAGAAGTTATATTTTACTGAACCGACAGTATGATTCGGCAGGAAGGACACCGACTGATGGAAAAATCTTTCACTTTAAATTATAATCCATATTACTGTGAAAACAATACAGTCGACGGTAGTTCAATACGATTTCACTTGAGTACATGTACGTTTTTTTATTGAAATTGTAGTTTAAGAGCCGCTTCCCATTCGGATTTCGCGGCCCATCAACTCAATGTTTTATTTGAATTTCGCGGTACGGTACATTTTTTGGTTTTTTGAATACCTTTTCCAGCGCTAAATAAGTGACTAAATAAAAGAATAAATAATAAATAACAATGAGAGATTACTAGGAGATATAAATGGAAGTAAATAAGAATCGCTATGTACAAGTTCGCATGGCTCTTTCTGGTACGTATACGTATATCATCACAGGTTATTTATGCACAAAAATATGTTTTGCCGATAGTAAGTGAGATATTCAGTAAGACCAGGTAGAGTGATTTCTGTAATGAGAGACGAGGTGAGAATGGTAAAACGAACAGTGGACCCACATTATTTATGCCACATTTTTTATGGCTGAAGTCCCTCCCTCCGTCCCCAACATCAAGACCTACATTTCATATGTGTTAATGCATACTTCCTGTCGAACAGAATAACGGATATTATATTGTCAGCAAGAAAACAACACTGTAAAGGTTAATCATCTCGTTAAGTTTGGCCTAAACAAGTGGATAATATAAACATAACAGTGCATTCTCTCTCTGACGGAGTAAAGCGATATCCCGCTTTCGTCCAACAAAATGCGCGTCTGTGTCTCATTTGAAAAGAAATGAAATGGCATTAACTTATTGTTTAGGTAGAAATCTCTGTTATTGTTTCTTTTTTGTTATTTAGCTGGAACGATGTCTGGGCCATAAATACTTGTTAATTCTTATTTCCTCATCGGAAGTTTCGTGTGCAATCTTTAACAGTCGGGCGGTAACGAATAAAGAGCATATACAAGTATTTGTCATTCTCTGTAAGGGGCTAATTGATAGTATAATAGGCGGTTGTAACAAGACAAGCCAAAGAGACAACTAGTCTGACCGAGCACTGCATGTTGCCCCGATTATGACCTCGACTTGCCCGTGTGTCTGAATTTATACGAAGCTGTATTCATTTGAAATGTTACGTTCAACCGTTTTACTGGCCGTTCTGAAAGAGGAGGCGGCCTTCGCAATTTGCACACACCAACGTTTTATGAATTCTGATAATATATTTAGGCATACTTTAAGCTATCTTTGGCGAAACTTTTTGTTAATGAAGATTATTCGTAGTCTCAACCGAATGTTCACAAGACGACCGAGTTTCCTTGGAGCGCAAACAAAAAATGATAGATAATCATTTACAGCATTCTTATTGAAGAAGTTAAATCTTCTATATATTTTTTTAATTACTTAGCCAGTAATTTAAACTGTAGAATAGATTGTGTTCTTGCCGTACACCGCCACACTCTTTGAAAACAATTCAGTTTTAAGCGGTGACTGCTGTTAGCGCGCAATCCGGCAAGCGCCCCAACGGGGAGCCTTTGTTTACCGCCGACATGCTTACAATGGTTCAGTGGTTTGACCGGACTATATTCTACCGGCACGTGGCGGCAAGGGTCACATCATGGGGGGGTGTAATAAGTCTTGGTGATTAGGCCAGCATGTTGGCGCGCCAGCAGTGCGTCAACCCTGTTCACTAATTGGAAGATTAAGCTGATCTGCACTGTAAAGCAGGGGGAGATGATATATCACACATGAAAATTTAGGTCACGGTGAAATTCACTGTGTCCCGAAATCAGGAAACCAACATTTTTCATGTCAGTAGATACATTGCAGGGAGACGATGACGTGCCACATACCAAGCTTTAGGTCAAGGTCGAAGGTCAAAACTTTTTAAAGAAAACTGTTAATGTTATGATAATTATTCCAAAATATCAAGGCCGTCACGTTGTGAGAAGTGGACTTAATGATCCTGAAAAATATACAATATATCATAACCATCAATTGATAGAGAAATAAGAGGATTGATGGCAGTACTCAACAATGCCTGTCCTGGGAGTAGGGGATTTTATTGAGCCTGTATATGTAGCTTTAGCTGTGGAGAGCTAAAAAAAGGAACCTAAATCATGTCTGTGGATGTCTGTGTACCTGTTCTCGGCCTCACCCTATGTCTCCTGAACTAAGCCCCAGCTGACCCACCCAACCCTCTTATATTCCGTAAGCTTACATCATGCTACACTGATTCAACCTATGGACTACCCTCGGGAGGATATCCCCACCCCTGGGGCACCAAATGTTCCTATCCACAGCTTCTCCGCCTCACTCCATGTTTTCTGAATCCTGATATATTATGGAAGCTTCCCCATGCTGCACTTATTCAATCCATCCACTAACCACAGGAACATGTCCCCACCCCTGGGGCACTAAGCCCCATCCTCAATCTCCTAAGCTAAGCCTTGCCTGACACACTACTTTCATATATTCCTGGAGCTTACGCCATACTACACTTATTCAATTCATCCACTAACCTCGGTAACATGTCCCCACCCCAGGCACCAAACCCCACCCTTTATCTCCTAAACTAAGCTTCACCCGAAGCTCATATATTCTGGGATCTTACATCATGCTACTCATATTCAGGGCTCGAAATTGCCACAAGCCCGGCAGCCCGTGGCTGGTGAATTTAGAACTTGTCTGGTTGAATATAGTTCTAAAGCTAGCTAACCAGCCCCACTGGCTGGTTATAATTAAAGAATTTCACCTTTGTATAATGAAATATACCAGCCCAATGGTCTGGTAAAGTTTTATGGTAAATTCATGCCCTGATATTGAACCCATCCACTACCCTCGAGAGCATGCCCCCACACCCGGGGCCCACCTATCTCCTAAACTAAGTCTCACCCGACCCCATACCTTCATTTATTCCTGGAGCTTAAACCATGCTGTAGTTATTCAACCTATTCACTGCCCTCGGGACATGTCCTCACCCTCGGGGCACCAAGCCTCAACCCCTCTCTCCTAAACTAAGCCTTGCCTGACCCCATACCCTCATATATTCCTGGAGCTTACACTTTGCTGCAGTTATTCAACCCATCCATTACCCTCCGGAACATGTCCCCACCCTCAGGTCACTGAGTCTCGCCCTTTATCTCCTAAACTAAGCCTTGTCCAACCCCATACCCTCATATATTCTAGGATCTCTCGGGGATATGTCCTCAACCCAGGGCACCAAACCCCACCCCCTATCTCCAAAACTAACCCTCGCCCGATCCTCATATATATCCCCTTCCAGCTTCCAATATACCTCAGCAGAAAGTTGAAATTTGTGTGCGGTATAATTCTACTACCCCTCAATGAATTGTAGTGTCCAAAAGGGCTCCTTTCATCAGGCGAAGCCCCATGTAGTTAGAAACGAGCAATATTGAGCCCCCTCCACCCTCCTCTGTCCTCCTCCTCTCCCCAGTCTTTGTGGAAGGAACTGAAATTGAACTGAAAAATGAATTTTCTGGAAGAAACTTCCTGCTTTACCTATACATGTTAGATTTGTTTCTTTGTATAGCTTAGCTTTGAAAACGTTGGAAGTATCTTCAATGAAATATCAGCTCCTCTGTAATAAAGAAGTTGTTTACACTAGAATAGCCTTGTGTGTTATGTTAGATGTGATAGACCTAGAGCTATGGTGTTTGTGCCGCTGTTCTAGTTGAACTATTCAAGGAAGCAGTTTTTGGTCTAGTGATTCCAGTCTATGCTGCCTTCTGTGGTTGATAGAGAAGTTGTTCCATTGTAATATCTATGTTATTTCCTAGATACATGTACATGTAGTGTGAATGTTACATCGTCAACAAGTCTATTCACTTCTTATCCATTCATCTCAACCATTCAACCAAGTGGGTTTGCTCTGAATGCTTTGTCAAGGAAGTAAACTACATGAAAGAGTGACAGCATTCCTCTCTCCGTGTTCTCTTTTCATCAGTGAAGACACCATAATAATATATTACATGTATGCTATGAAGAAAATTAGGTTCTGACCTCGAGACTCGTGCAGGACTGGCCCATCCAGCACTAGTATTTGTGCTTCACCAAGAAAGTTTCATCCTAAATTTGTTACCCCGGTACCTACTTTCTGTATATCACTAATATAAATTTACTGTTACCAGGATCATTTCAGTTTAATTTCCATTCAGTGTATTAATTATGGCTGCTTTATTTTTAGGAAACTAAAAATTGATTGATTTCTATAATTGAAGTAAATTTTGCCATCTACATGTATGTTATAATTTATTTATTTACATGTATTTAACTTATTTTAAGAGGGTAGCCCTTTCAGCCTTCATGGCTGCTCTCCCAAGGAGCCCTCTATCATACAGACAATCATGACTAGCCAACATGTATGAAATATATATATATACATATAACAGCATATAAATACATATAATACAGGATATCACATGGGTTGTGGATAGATTGATTTCTCATATAGTTGACAAATACTTCCAACAGGATTTTTTAAAACTTTCATACATTGCAGATTTCCGAATTTCAAGAGGCAAAACGTTCCATGCTTTTGCAGCAGAGTATTTAAAAGATTTGTCTAAAAATGTTGTATTTGGGCGAGGAAGAACAATATTAAAAATCTGTCGTGTCTGATTAAAAGATAGTCAGGTACAAGACCATTTAAACATTTATATAACATGCATACCTTATGAAATTGGGTTCTTTGAGTAAGATCAGTCCATTTTAAAACATTTAAAACAAATTGAGAAGGAGTTCTCGGTTTCACTTTTAAAATTATCCTACCGGCTCTACATATAGCCATATAGCCTATAATGAAATCCGTTATAATAGATGGCATAATTAATTTTGGCTGCGATGTTCCCAGCTTTAAGATTACAATTTGCAAGAAGTTCTGGCATTTCAGGGTCTGTCAGAAACAGTAACACAAAAATATATACCTGGACCTTCTAAAAGTTATATATAATTATTGCTTTTAGATGGCATTTCTAAATAAAACTTGTCAGTCCACTTTGTGACAACTTTCAATTTTCTGTCCAATTGTTCAATAACTCAACAGGTGATTGCCCTTGTGTATCTTGTAAAAAGTGAGAATATGTGTTCCTATTAGTACTGATATCTCTCAACTCTCAGTAGGGTGTTCAGTAATCCTCTCAACAACCCACAATACCCTTTGTAAACAAAAATGTATTGAGTAATCTCTTTTTGGCCCACCAAGACAGCATTTGACAATAACCTACATATGTCTAGGGCTGGATCATGCAGACATGCCACAAGCTGAGTTACTCCAGATAAACTGAATGACTCGTTATCCAGATTAAAGCTCCAATGTTCAACTGATATAAATATCTGTAAGACAGGAGTTCACTTGACTCATTTGGCTGTTGTATTGATTACATCTAGTTCTTTAACATACATTTAGAAGGGATCGAGTGAACCGGGAAGTGATTTCAGACTTTGGAACAGAGTTTTTTTTTTTTCCTCTGTTAGTTTAAAAAAAGTAAATTGCAATTTTGAGTGATCAATCCTGAACATTGGTTGTACTTTGAACTGTGTACCTGCCATCAGTTTTCGGAAAAAAAAAATTGTCTGGGACAGTAAATGTACTCTGTGACAGTACCGTACCTTCTATATGTCTAATTAGAGAACATTCGTGAAACAAATCAAGTGATTTAGTTTGTGGTTCCGGGTTCGGGTATTCATACCTCTGATACAGGATACAGAAATTGGAGAAGTGAATTATGCCAGATCTGTAATCGTGATTCTCCCAATAAAAGAGGGTGTTTCTCTTACATTTACTGTAATATACCTGGGTGCTATTCAGAGGCAGTCAACTGTTGACACAACTGCATGCTGGAGGTAGTCTCTTAGACTCAGGTTACAGACTTGAGGACAAACATACCCGCTCTCAGTTCCATAATAAGGCGTGACACGTGAATCTGGGCACGGATTTCTTCACCCTATACTACAAAATCTAGACTCTCATTCTGGGACCACCATATGTAGGCTACATATGGGTGTCTACTGATGAGTTGAGTCGATTTTCTTAGTGCTTTGTTGTGGATGGGCCTATGTTGTGAGTGGCTCGTCAGTATTTTTACCAGAGGCTGAACAGTTCTGTCATCCGTGGCTTTATCACTTATTTGGCAACAGGTGTTTGGGTGATTTAAATGTGATATCACATCTCAACGGTGCTTGCCAGGATATACCACACGCTCATATGTTACACAGGCACACAAGCCAGGATTCATTCTCAGAGTCACTGGTTGACGGATTTAAGCCTCAACATTTCAATTGGAGAACATTGAAGGAAAGCTTACCTGTACCGATTCTGTAATTTTGAGTGAAAATTTCCATTCCAACAACAGATGATTGTGACAAGATTCTGATTTCTGACCTCCTGTGCTCAATTATAAAGTAACCAGAACACAGCTGGATTATTACATCAACGTGAAATGGATTATTGACTCACTGATCTTTTGACTACTTGACTGTAATTCATCGAGGTCTATATATCAGTCACGACCAGTCAATAAGCAGATATTCCCTGGACCTCTCACAATTTATGTTCGCAATTATTGTGCAGAGAGATCCAGTATTCAAGTTGGAGTGCTCAGTGCAAACACAAGATTTAGTTGGCTTGAAATTTTGATTTACTGCAGAAGAGAGTGAACTGGTTGAAATCCTTAATTGGATATTAGACTGATAAAGAGTTGGAACTGCTTTATATTTTATTGACAAGAGTTGCAGCTTGGATTGATAAAGAGTCGGAACTCGCTTTATATTTTGTTGACAAGACTTGGAGCTATTTTTGGACTGATTTACTGTGTTAAAGTTGACCATATTTTTGGATACTACAAGAACTAGGATTTCAAACTTAATTGTTCACATTACTGCAAGAACAAGTTGGAACTTCTTTACCGGACAAAACTGAACCAGAGCTTTATTCGACTGAATTTTGGAGACTGGTTCCCTCAAGAAAGTGTTGAAGCTTTATTAGACCACTGAGAAAGTTTTTAAGCATTATTGGACTGATTACTACAAGGCCAAGGAATATAGTTGCCAAAAGTTTGAATTTCATTGGATTGATTACTGTGAGAGTTTGGACTTTGGATTAATTACTGTAATAATCAGACTTCGTTAAGATTCATTAGTGTGATCAGTAAGAAACTGGAGAATGTCTGGACGACAGAGAAGCCTTCCTTACTCACCAAATCCATTGCCAGATTACGATAACCCAGAACCCCCTGGCTTCACTCGACAACATTCTGGCTTTAGAGATGAGCAGCAACCTCAGTACATGAAAGCAAGGGCTGATTACATCCCCCAAGTGGATCCCCACCATGGTAGCTACACCAATAGGGGCTTTGAAGTGGACCAGGGCATCAGACGAGATGATGGTCAGAGATTTAGCTCCAGAGAACCACCCATAGCTTATCCCTACGAGGATTATTTGGAGCCAGTACCGAACAACCAAGTCGCTGGTTTTGGTGATGGTAGAGGTCGTAGTCAGAGGCGCCAGCCTGCTGATAAATATGGTAATGACTTCCATTACGGCCCATTTGGGGGTGATCCTCATCAAAACATGAACCATCCGGATTTTATTGACCGGAATCATCGACCAAGTGGCACTTATGAATATCCTGCTGGGTCAGGAGATTCTCATGCTTCTGACGATAGAACTTCTGTGTCCACCATCGATCCAATGAAGGCATCTTCTCAGCTTCGGCATCGAGGAACCAAAGGCTCCAGTCACAAGATGTGGAACACCATACGACTGGCCCAGGCCCAGGGGATGTTTGAGAACAGTAACTTACCCAGTTACGGCATTGACCGGACAAAAACGCTAAGTGAACGAGTGCAGCAGAATCGAGGTCCGGATCTCGGTCGTATGTCTAATAGAGAGTTTGCAGAGATGATCAAGAGGTGGATTATCATTATCTTTTATTATCTTATTAATTTGATTAAATAGTTTCTTTGATTTACATGTAATTTCTTCATAATTTTGTATTATCATTATAATTTTGGATAGAATGTTATAAACATAGTTCATGTTTAATTCAGTGTTAAAATATTTCTGGAACATGTACATGAATATGAATTTATTTGTTTAGCATCATTCATATATTTGATGAATTCACACATCAGATATTTTTCATTGATGAGTTAATCTTTTACATGAAAAATTTGTATGAAATGTTGATAAATCTTTTACATGTGCAAGTTGGTAACAGCATCTAAGACCGTTTACACGTGTACATGATTCGAAAGGTTGATTACCATGGCTTTGATTACCTGCATGGCTGTTAATCATGGTTGTCAGTCATGGCTGTCACTTGTGGCTATCAAACACAGCTGTTGTTTTCAATCATGAATGCTGTCAAGCATATGCCTGTCAGTCGTTGATTTCAATTGTTGATTTCAATCATGACGGACAACTATGACTCAATCATAGCCATCTACATGTATCATGGTTTCATTTGTGACTTTCAAACATGGCTGTCAACTGGGGTGTCGTCGCTGTGCACATTCCAGGTCGTGAAAAGAATTACGATCCTCAGCTTCTCCTCATACGAGGCAGCTAACTGGGGCACACCTGGGGGTTCCGGTTGTGAAGAGGAATAGGATCCCACCCATGGGTTTCCGGGTGTGAAAAGGAATAGGTCCCAAACGTCGTGATATGAATGAAATATTGTTGAAAGCAACGTTAAGTCATATTCTCTCACTCATAGCTGTCAATGGTGGCTTTTAGTCATTGCTGTCAATCACAAATCATTTCGATATGTATCTGCCAGCTATATGACATTGTCATTTCATTCTTTATGAACTTTGTTGACATAATTTACATTAACATTTAAATTTTCCAATTCTATTACAGTGAACCCTCATTATAATGACATTCTTGCAATTGCAACAGATACTTCATTATAATTACAAAATATATAGAAACAAATGTACCGTATCTAAATAAACTTATTCTCTGTTCATTATAACAGCAAATTCATAATAATGATAACTTCAACTGGGACAAATGTGGTCGCTATGGAGAGGGTTGAATGTACTTTGAAATGGAGCATGCAATTTCTTCCGAATTTCGTTATCCCAGTATTTTTGAGTTTCAGTGTTGGTGACTCGTATCTGTATTCGATCGTTGTGACTAGTAGCCAAACCATAATACACATACACATGTAGGTGATGTTATCAGGTTGGGTAAATTGGTTATGAATATTCTTCACAGCATTATTTCTTCTCTCTTTTTGTGCAGGGATAGAGTGATAACGCAACAAAGTAGAACAGGAACCGGTCTAAACTCACTGAGAAAAAAGGTAAGGACCCATCAACATTCCTCCTATGGTACAGTTATCAAGAGAACTGTGGCTAAGACATCCAAAATAAATTATGATTGAAATAAACTCCTAGCTCGGTGCCAAATTAGTTTAGTTGGCTTGTACAGATGTCAGTCTATACATGTATCTTATCCTCCATGATCCACCAATAACAATCTTCTGATATAGAACATAATACAATTACATCGTACAAGTACCTTCAATTCCTATTAGACAATTTCTCGTATTTTCGTACTAAGTAAATCAATATTTGTTAGTGTATTCAACCAACATTCAAAAATTCGCTTGAATTGTTTTGA
This sequence comes from Hanleya hanleyi, assembly GCA_036873755.1. Classification (NCBI taxonomy): domain Eukaryota; kingdom Metazoa; phylum Mollusca; class Polyplacophora; order Lepidopleurida; family Hanleyidae; genus Hanleya; species Hanleya hanleyi. The sequence continues at coordinate 49,187 of JAVTVY010016830.1, read as the reverse complement.
TATATTAATACATGTACTTGTTGTACATCTGCCATTCATAGAAGCTACAACATGTCCTCTCATCTCAGTCTGTACAATGTTTTATGGTCGTATATTCTGTTTTATCAACAGTCATTGTTTCGGGTTAGAACCAAATTTCATGAAGTGGCTGGTCAATTTGAGCTATGGGCCAAATCTCTCAAAGTCATTGAAGGTGAGTTCTTAAGGATACTGAGCTCTCCTGTACACACTTTTACACACTCCATAGAATTTTGCTTTATACAGCTAAAAGTTTGCATCAGCAATAAAAATGTATATATTTTTGAAGTTGAATTAAATGTCAATAAAATATGAACTAGCCAAACTATAACTTTTTTGTTCTAAAATAGCCATTTAAAAAATTTATTTTGTTTTTAAGTTTGAATATCTTCACAACCTCAGATTTACAGTGAGCACATTCAGATATTTGGAATCCATAAGAAATGCATTTTCAACAAATATATACATTACCATAGCTACAAGGCATACTTTCATCTGTATAAAGACAAGTTAGAGGGTGTTTAAATTTCTGCAGGAGGGCAGTATTCTTAACAGTACTGTTCCATTTATGCCTAATATTACCTGGAGACATTGTTGGAAATATTAACCTGTATTATCTTCCAAAATAATACATGTGTGTGCTCCATTAACTTATTGTACAAAGTAAAGTAAACTTAATTGGCTTGTAGCTATGCTCAGTTATCAGGACTTCTAAGATGATAGTAAAAGTACGGACTAAACGTTTTCATTTCAATCTCTTTTTTCTCATATACAGGTCATTTTGGCAGCGCCATCCTGTCTTATTTTCGATTTGTCCGCTTGCTGTTGTTGTTGAATGCGTTCATAGCGGTACTGTTGTTCTGTGTGGTGACTCTCCCATACCTCGCCCTCTCACCCGACGAGACTTTTCTGAATTACTCCACCGCAATTAACGCCTCGTCCAACCCCTTTGTCGGACTGGCCGTCGACTGCTCCATGAACTACTCCAACTATGTGACGGATAAAGTGGTCAATAGTGTAGCTGGTGATTACATCCTGGACATCCTTCAGGGAACGGTAATATATGGAGATAGTTTTCATTAATTTTCTATGCATACGGTAATCACTCTAATAATTCAATCACCCTATCAAAATTCAATCACCCTCAATTTTCGGGACAAAATCCAATTGGTGGTTCTAATAAATTTGATCACTCTCTAAAATCATTGCAGTAACGAAGAAATAATGGATCATCTGCTTGATTTTGAACTATTTTGTCAACTTCCTGTTCTAATAAATTTGATCACCCCCATATTTTATGGTTGGAAATTTCAATTCCTGTGATTGAATTATTAGATGGATTACCAGTATATACTTTTTTGCTTTCGTGATAGATTCATTGATACAATGGATCCTTCCATTGAGGTGTGATTCACTCTGATTCTTACCTGCAAATTTCTGGGCAGTGGATTTGGAGATATATTTTTTTAAATATAGAGTTATAAGTTAATTGATTTAAATTTGTTAAATATGCATCAAATTATTCTGTTATTCGAAGAAAAGATCATCATGTTACTTTATTCCAATGAATATTTCGACAACTTTTAAGTTGAAAATATGTCAGATATCACTAGTTAGAGATATTGCTTCATATTAGAGAAAAGGGAGAAACGATGTCACCTACCCAGAAATTCCCAGTCTAAGCCTAGAGTGAGTCACGCTTCATTGTGCACTACTTCTGATACTGATATGGGGGAGACTCCATTACATTGTACATTAAGAGCTCTGAATTTAAAGTAACTCCTCAACTTTTGTCACAGAGAATTTTCAGACAAATGATATGATGGCAAAAAGAAGAGCATGTATTCTGGGTGTCAGTTAATGGAGTTACTAGAGAACTTCCTGCAAGTTATTATTGCGCGGTCATCTTTTCTTGGGTTCAGTTCAGTTCAAGAGTTCAGTGCGTGTTGGAGTCCTAATTCCTACCCTACTTCGTAGGTCCTGCGACGTTAGTCACACTGCCGTCTTCATCTAAATGTTTCTAAAAATAAAGCATTGTTTGGAATTAGTAATCTAATGTAGCAAGTGATATTTACCATGATTTAATATACTCTCATCCATTTACAGGGTTTCATGGAGAGGACGGTCCTGTTTTACGGGGTATACTTCAATAAGACCTTACCAGGGTTCACACCAGCACTGTTCCTCTCCGACCCCTTCTCTGTGGTTTACAACATGTCACTGGCTTACCTCCTAGCTATGGGCACCTACTTCATCGTTAGCTTTATCCTCATCATCAGGCAGTAAGTCTCATTAACATATAAGCTAGTGAATAAGAAGTAGATGATTCTTAATTTGTCAGTGTTATGTTTATGAAGATCTCGACATGGAATATGGCTTGAACAGCGCTTGGGCAGAGTATAATCTGATAAGTCAGTGATTCTCATTAAATAGTATTTATCAACAATCAACAAGTTTATGACTCTACAAACTGTACAAAAATATAATAGATTGGTCAAGTGCTACAAGATAAATGTAACAAATAGCCTTTTAGAGTTTCTACATCTATACGCCGGCAACTCTATGTTCTTTTCAAGGATTTTTCTAGAATTACTACTAATCCACACTGTTGGTTAAATCCATACCAACTAATAATTACTATATTGGTATAGTACCATAGTAATTATAGTGTCTGCCATACTTGTACCATTTTACGAGTAGTGCAATAAACGTATTGTATCGTATAATTGTATTGTACAGGTCAGCAGCTGGTGTGAAGGAAGGACTCGTCAGTCAGGAGAGCACTCTTACACAGTACTGTAATAAAGTCTTTGCTGGCTGGGATTTCTGTATTACTGACCAATCCAAGGGAAAACTTAAACATAAAAATCTCCGCAAGGAGCTTGAAGTAAGTAGGTCTACATTCTGTGCTGGTGAGATTTTAGGACAAATATATCAGCTTCCCAGCTCGATCATAATTCTAGCATTATGAAAAGATCGATCCCTGAGATAGCAAAACTTTCGGACTAGCATTTCCGTGATCAAAACAGTAACAGTTGATTGTTAGTGAATCAAGAGAACAAACATGGTTCATGAATTAACTTAACACATGATTAGAGGAACTGATTAATCTCTCAAGAGCTGAGCTTGTTTTCATGCAATAAACAAGACAAAACATGTAGCTGTCTCATGCGATTATCTCCCTTTAGTGTGACTGTGTTAAACCCTTATGTCAAAATAAGGGAGACAATCTTGTGGATGAGTCAATTTTCTTTTCTTTTAAGTTATATAAATAATAGCATGCCTGCATTTGAAAATAATATTTGGTTCCATAATGAGTATATGAAGAACATATTTCCTTCTGTCACTGAAACATACAGAAAAATGCAGAAAAACAGTAAATTTTCAGCCTAGAAATCTGTTTTACTCTGTTGATAGAAAATGATCAATTGGTTAGATCTTTAAAGACGGTTAGTTTCTCAGGAGAAGTGGGACATTTTATTATTATTTATTTTCTTTTACATTTAAGTGATGGTGGTTTTATTGTAGGCTGATCTAAATGAGCAGCAGATGGCCCGAGAACGTGAAGCACGGTCAACTAAACAATGGGTGAAGCTATACTTGATACGTATCTTCATCAACATCTGTGTTCTTATCATCCTTGGAGGATCACTGGCTCTCATCTACCTGACCAATGACTGGTCACTCACAGTAAGATAATGTGTAATATAATATGGAGTTATGGGATAGTCAGTTCAAGCCTACTACTTGTTAAATAAAATTATCCCTGAGCCCGATATTCCGTGATGGTACTGAGAAGGATATTCAGTACTGGTATTGAGAAGGATATTCAGTGCTGGTATTGACAAGGACATTCAGTACTGGCATTGCGAAGGATATTCAGTAATGGCATTGTGAAGGATATTCAGTACTGAGAAGGATATTCAGTACTGGTATTGAGAAGGATATTCAGTGCTGGTATTGAGAAAGATTTTCAATACGGAGAAGGCTATTCAGTACTGGTACTGAGAAGGATATTCAGTACTGGTTCTGAGAAGGATATTCAGTACTGGTATTGAGAAGGGTTTTCAGTACTGATAAGAATATTCAGGACTGGTACTGAGAAGGATATTTCCCTGCTTTCATTCACTCTATTAACATTCAATCACAAAATCTGTGAACAAATTCTGACTTGTATATACCTCATAAATGCATGTATGCTTACTCGATTAACTTTAGGAAAAAAAAAGAGTATTTTCTTACACAGTTTGTGTACCAACAAATTTTGATCTGCCAATAATTCCTATTAGTAACCAGGTATTGTCATGCTATTTGATCAGAAACTGGCATAATTTTGATTGTATTATCTTTGTACAGCTTCAACAGAGAGAGGAGATAATGGATCAGTTTGTGGCCTTGTTGGTTCAGTTCTTACCCTCCATCACCATCACTATACTCAACATCCTCGTCCCCCTCCTCTTTGATGTAATGGTAGAACCCGAGGGATACTCACCTGCCTTTCAGATTAAGATGACCCTTAGCAGGTGAGTATCTTGCATATATTTAACCCAGGTGTGGTGAGCCAGAATGATAACTCACCTTATTTCCTTATTGATATTACTGGTTCTAAGAGAGTAATATGCTCAGTTTTCTCTTATAAAACCTGATTTTCCAAGAAGATTAAGCGAAGCGAGATTATGCCTTGACACTTCAAATTAACTTCACTGAATGCTATCTATTGATATTCAAACAGATTTTTAGATTTATTTTAAAGGTTGTATTACGGTGATATTTATTCCATGAAATCTATACTTCACATTGTTCGCTTTAATTCCACACATTTTGGTAATCTTCTCTTTTTCTCAGAACGGTGCTCTTGCGGCTGGCTTCTATTGCTATCCTGATGATCTCCCTTTATGGTCAAGTTGTGGACAGGACTGGCATTAGTGAAGCAGTGGATAGCGTTAATGCGAAGCTCTGTAAACAAGTCAATGGTAGCAGTTTTGTGGCATCTGTAACATGTGACCTTAACTCAACTATTCAAACTCAGTGTGGTAACAGGGACTTCAGCAAGATCAAAGTAAGTTTTATATGATTGGTTAGTTCTCAGTCTTGATGGATCTCTTCATATATATGATATTATTCTAATTTTCACCACCGGTCAACGTCATTGGTCAGATTGTGTCCAAAACTTTGAATTGACCAATAAACAGTATCATAGTTGAAGATAATTCCAGAATTCCTTGAAAAAATTGAGGTAATTGTCAGTTTATGTTTGTTTTTTTGTCATTTTGTTGTAATTCTATTCTATTTGGATACAACTTTACTGCAACAACAGTTCTAAGCCCAAGTATGTAATGAGGGATACCACCGTGCATGCATCACTCGGTTTTAGCTTCAAAAGCTTGTCAGTGTCAACCTCTGGGTACTGAGCTCTACTGTCGATTTCCTATTCTTGGCCTCACCCTAGCAGTTCTCAACCTCTGGGTACTGAGCTCTACTGTCGATTTCCTATTCTTGGCCTCACCCTACCCCCATGACCTCATACATGTATATTCGAGAAGCTTTCATTTACACTTTTAAAATGCATCCAACTTAAAAATTTCAATTCAAAGTTTCATATTTCAATTTATAGATTATTTAAATGATCTCAAATTTCAATTATAAATTTTAATTTAAAATGTAACTCTGACTGCAATGTTGGTGTAGTCCTTCCACCAGAATTAATTGCTCGTGTTAAAGATGTAATCAGCCTCAAATCTGGACTGAAATCAATGTCTCTCAAACTCAGCAAAAGTGACATATGTTACAACAGGTACAAAATGAGACACATTTGACCACAAAAAACTAAACTTGTTTCTACCATTCACGAGAAAATAGAAAGAATTGATCTTTAAAAATAAACAGCATGGCATGCTGTTTGTTTTTCCACGACCATGTCAACAAGCATATACACGTGTGGTGCATTCCACCAATGTATGCTATGCAACATTACTAAACCGTAGGCACGAGCCATGACGTATCCCATGACTGCAGCTGTGCAGCATTCAGATTCAGAGTGTCGCTACGTCACTCGTACGTCACGCAGTGACGTCATTTTCCTCTCCGCGTACAACACACACTCAATGGCGAGTTTCAAATTTCTAAACGCATAGGAGAGAGTTTACAAAATCCATCCATTTTGAGGCTGATTACATCTTTAACTCTTGCTACCCCCTTGATTTACAGGTGGAGTTTCATGAGGAAAAAGAAGCAATTGCAGTGCTTGTGTAGATGTGTTTGTTTGATAAATAAAATTTCTTCCTGTGAATTAGTAAACACTGATATTATACAGTACTATATTTTCCTCTTGTTTTTCCTCACCAGTGTTGGGAGACGTATGTAGGCCAGCAGTTATACAAGCTGATTGTGCTGGATTTCCTCGTTGTTCTCGTCACCACATTCCTCGTGGAATTCCCCAGAAGGTCAGATCATTTTCTTTGGCCATTTCCCCTGTATCAAGTATTTTCCCCACATGGTCTCAACTGTTCAAAATGTTCAATAACTTACATATTTTAATATTTACTTAATATTTTAATATTTGGATGGATATATAAAATTATAGTATATGTATTCCTGTTTATCTGGTCACTCAAGATATTCAGTGAAACTGGGACCAAAGATAATGTCAGTATTTAGAGGTTAGTCGGTTTACCCAAGGGTCAGTATTCACAGTTTAATTGTATCAATATTTTGCCTACATGGTGTCAAATATAACATCTAGACTTTGTTGAAAAACAGCCATGAGTTAAATCCTCAAAAACTGATTATTTACTGATTATTTTAACATTTGGATATAATTATGTATTCCTGTTTTATGTATTCCATGAGTAAATAATATATGTTGAAATATTGATCTACAAAGTTCTTTTCGCTGATACTTTCAGAGTCGCCTTCCTGCTGCATTCCTGTTTTCATCTAGTCAATCGAGATATATCCTTTGATATGTTTATCTCTAATACTTCATCATGATTCAAAATTTCTTTCTTTCCATTGACAGATTAACATACAGGAAGTTTCATGACAAGTTTGCACTGGTTAAACGGTTTGGAAAGCAGGAGTTTGATATCCCAAAGAATGTGCTAGACATTGTCTATTCACAGACATTGTGCTGGTAAGTTTATCATATCTATATTGTATGAGTATTCAGATTTCTTAATAATAGACCAGGATTAGAACAAGTGCTATCATAAGGATAGATCACACTCCACCACCAGATGGCGCTGTAGCCAAGTAGGCACACTGATGCCACAAGAGTTGTTAATCATGATTTAGAATCCAGGATAATTGACAGTTACAGGGAAAGACAAGATCAGACCTTTGTCTTTCATCAATTCCAATTACAAGAGAATATACAGCAAACAATTGCCTGTTTATGAGCAGCCAACAGGCCAGACTCGTATACACATGTTGATAGTCTGGCGATGCTGTTGATTTTCAATATATTTCTTGAAATTTGGTAATAAAACTAAATAAAATGCCTGTATGGTGTGCCAAGTATCATTACTGGGAGACGAATTGACACTTATATATTTGTGAGAATGTGTGGGATAGAGTGAGTGCCAAGTGGAGGAAATTAGTGAATTGGATGTAATATAATGTTCGTGTAGTTTGAATATTCTCATATAACAGCAATAAACTGATTTGAAAAATGTTGTATATTTTGTCCACAAACATAGCCTACACCACTTAAAATGTATCAAGTGATACTTTACCATTTCGATTACGCCTATATAATTTTATTACCTGTAGATATTTGAGGGAGAGAGCTGCAAGTTTAATCTTGGTCAACCATGCTCTCCAACTGTTGAGAACTGTCTAATGCTTTATCTGTGTGTTTCAGGTTAGGTGCTTTCTTCAGTCCTCTCATACCGTTCATGTGTATGTTGAAGTGCTTAATATTTTTCTATATCAAAAAGGTATGTATGGGTATAACATATATGTGACATGTGTATGTACTATGTAATCTGATATATCCCAACCTGGATTTCAATAAAAGCTTGAAACTTGGTGGAATTTTATTATCTTTTGTGCTGCTGATTAGAGCTTGATACATGAAAAATTTGTGCTTTGAATTGAATATAGTATCCTTTTTTTAATAACATTTCAAATGATTAAAGCTGGTCTCATATCTAGCTAGTAAGGATTTTCAAATTATTGAATGGACCAATCATATTATGTGAAAATTTCAAAAAGCTTGGATTCTCATGATGCTTTTGTCTTTAACAGTTATCCTTACTGCAGAACTGTGATCCCCCAGAAAAACCTTTCAGAGCTTCCAAGTCTAATTCCTTCTTCATGACGGTGCTGCTGATTTCATTTGTAATGGCTGCCATTCCTATAGGATTTATGGTGGGAAGGTCAGTGATGTTTTCGCATTATTGTGTATCAAAACTGTAGCTCAGCAGTCACTCATTATATGAAGGATCATGCGATATCTTTAATAATATCTTAGTCGTGCAATGAAATTCATGCCCATTTACTGCACACTCATCTCTTGCAATTAAGAACATTCTACCACAGCAAAAACTCAGGAAAGTCACACCTTATATTAGACATCAGGTTATATTTTGCAGTGACTAAGTACTTTGGCTATGGCATTTATGATGGCAATTGCTGAATGCCATGACAAATTTCAAGGCTGCACATTCCACATCAAATCATCATTTCCAGTAATAAAATTGTATGCTAGATGAAAGATAGAATTGAAAAATTAACTTTGCAACTTTGGAATTCAGAATAAATGTGTCTTGAAATTTATGTATGTCCGTTGAAAAGTTCTTTTTTTTTTCGCTGAAATTTGTTCTCCTTCAATAATATTAAATTGACAATGTTTTTATTGCAGAATCCCCCCTTCTCAGAGCTGTGGTCCATTCAGAATTTACAGTGAAGTGAATTACTTCATGTTCCACTCCTTAACTAACCTGATAGAGACCTTCCCTGACATAGCCAGAGATATCTTCTACTTCTTTGGCTCGGTCGCCTTCTATATACCTGCCATGATCATATTATGGTAAGTTTGGAAAGGGAGGTAACAACAGAATTGGGAGATACCTGTGTGGTTCCAGACTGCCAATACGGTTTAGAGTAATAAATAGAACCTGTAGGTCTAGTGTGTCATCAGCAACACCAGTGACTGGTTTGAAAGTGATGCTCTGTGGCGAAGTCACAAAGACACGGTACGACACAGTTGTTCGTTTCTTGACGGGCGGCGTCTGTGTGACTTTGTGTTAGAGCATTATTTTTGAGCCCCTGGAACAAGAGCACATGCGCACATGCATCCTTTTCCCCGGAAATTGATGACAGGCCCCATGTGAGCGGGGCTCCAGGTCCTGGAGATGAGGCCTGGGGGTGGGGATGCCCTCTACTATAGTGTAGTGGCTGAATCCAATAAGCTTTCAGTATATGTGGGGTTATGAGATGGGTCCCGGTGTAGGATGGATGAGGATGGGCTATGTTCTGGGACTTGGGGGGTTAAGATTGGTTCTGAGTTTTGGGTATAGGGAGGTTTTGAGTTATCACTTGGTTCTGCTATCACAGCACACTCGCTAGCACTGTCTTATACAAGAACCACCTCAACGTTATTTATTCATGAGATACACACCACGAAACTGGTACAACATATAACAATACCCTCATCACCCTAGTCAGTCTAACTGCACTGCAGTGGCCTTGTTGTGGAGCGCACGCCTCGCAAGCTTCTGGTCCCAGGTTTCGAAGCTGGGCCGAGTCATACCAAATACTTACATAATGGAAATTGTATCTCCCTCGCTTGGCGCTCAGCAGAAAGAGGATAGATGAAGGACAAGTTGACCTGGTGTCAGGATAATGTTACAGGGTCATCGTGATATGACTGAAATTTTTTGAAAATCCTAGTCACTCACCCATACCCCAGCAGGTCTAGAGAATAACGAGTGTCTCAATTTAACTGGAGGCCAGTGAAACTTGCAGTTCATGTGTGTGTTCATGGTATTTCACCCCTGCACATTTGTTAAGTTTTCTTGTCTCTATTTGTTTCAGTTTGGTGATGTACTACTTCTGGGCTGTTGCACAAGGGTACAAGAAAATGGGCAAACTTCTTAAAAATCAGCTGGCTTTGGTAGGTACATGTATATAATGTCAATTCTAATAATCTTAGAATCTGATAGTCTGTTTAGATTCTGTTGTGGACAAACTAGTTTCATTTGTAACTGGAATTATTCAGCTGGTATACAGGCAGTCAACGACGAGAGTCACAGACGAAATCAAGTAAATTGTATTGGGTATAACACATGATCCAGATCAATTTTACATTCCACATCAATTCAAACATAGAAGTTGATAGGGATGCTGTTCCTACTCGTTTGCTAGTTTTATTGCATCCTCCATTGGTATATGTCAAAAACTGCTGTTTCCGACTGTGTATTCAATTGATTATTGGTATATTTTTCAGGAGGGTAAAGATAAACAATACTTACTACGCCAGGTTACTGAGGCCATGAGACGGGGACAAGGTACTACATGATCAAATTTATACTGTAATCCACCTTTTGAAATTGATCATTAGTCCTTCACAACTGTCAGTTTACCGTCCAATTTCATTTTAAAATGTGTTCAATGTGCTCCATTATTTGGAGGTGTATTAAAAATTAGAATTAGAATTGTTGTTTGCGGTCAATGTGAGAGCTGTGCCAACTGCTAGTATGAAGATCAGTTGTGCAAGTTGAGAGCCGATTTCTGCTGCTGCATACAGTTGCAAATTGTAGAAGTAATGCCTTCATTTATACATGTATAAATATACTCAACTTTCAACTTAACCAGTATTAATACAAACAGGTTTTTAGTTGCATATATTTGAGGTCTCTTACGGTATCCCTCTAATCGTTCAATTCCCCCTATCAAAATTCAATCACCCCCAATTTTGGGGACAAAATTCAATCGGTGAGTCTAATAAATTCGATCACCCCCAAGATTTTATGTTGGAAAAGTTCACTTCATGTGGTCGAATTTTTAGAGGGATTATCATATTGCAGATACAGCAAGAAACTACGTTATGTAAGAAACTATGAAACAATTATTTTTCTTAGGCCTAATATAATAAAATAAAATCAAAGAAGGAAATATGTTGATTTAAATTCCATATTAATAATAAATACATATAAGAGAATAGTTGTGTAGAGTGGACAAATTATATTTGGGAGGGGAAATGTCCAGATGGCAATAACCAGGAGGGGAAATGTCCAGGAGGGGAATTGTCCGGAGGGAAACTGTCTGGGAGGGGAACTATCCGGGAGGGGAACTGTCTGTACACCATACAGCATGTACATGTAAAGGGCAGAACTTGAAGTGTCAATTGATTTTTCGTATTATAGGTTCAGTGAAGGACAAGTGAATTGACCCTTTCAATCAGAGATGTATATGTACATATATAGATAGTCTCCGTTTCAATAAAGTAAATATTGTAATATTGAGATTTGAACAGTGAGAATTGAACAGTATTTATTCTCTCACATTAGAAGCCAGGTCATTCCATCATATTGATGTTCATAACATAATATATTATATACTGGACGAAATACACACACGTAACTTCCCCATCGGTAAAAACATTAATTTTGTTCAGAGCAGTATGGTACCATAGTGGTGACTACATCTTCACAATAACGGTACCATAGTGGAACTAGAACAGATTGTCATTGTGTGTCCACCCCAGTGAAGATGTAATCACTGCCATGGTACCATACCACTCTGGACAGTTTTCACCGGTGGGGAACTTACATGTAGGTGTATGTGCATGTACCTATAAAATATGATTGTGTGTTTGGTAGATTTAGTTTCACTGCCATAGAGAGCATAATACAGCTTTAATTCCATTATTTCACAATGTCCAAAACACTTTAATTTCATGGTGCTTGTATATATTCACATTTTTGTGTCGATTCAACTTTGTAACTTACATCATAACTGCACAGCTTTTTGCACATATTTAAGAGTATTTTGTATGTTTGTTTGTACATAAAATTCAGGCAAGAATTTATGCCACTTGTGAAAGAAAGTAAATATTCTGCTAAAGTATTTATCTCAGCAATCAGTCCCTCAGTATTACTACTGTGTACCGAAGTATTATATTGTACTCATATATTGTCCTTCGTATAATTGTAAATATATTTGTAAAATTGTAAATGTCTTTGCAAAATATTTTTATATACATTTTATTATGTGTACAGGTAAGAAAGTAATGTAAATTAATTATTCACTTATGTGTCCTTAAAGTCTTCCCAAAACAGATATTACTTGAAAATATATACTGAATATTTTGGTTCAATTTTGTTAATTGATTGGTGCATTCATAGGTCATGTGATTTTGACAAAACACCATGTTATTGTAGCATGTGTCAAGTGACCAGCTGATGTACAACCAGCTTAAAAGTATAGACTGAAATTGCACCAATTAAGCAACTGATAGGTGCCAGCCCTCTCTGTTGGCCATGACATCCCTCAATAGCCAAGTCTACGAATTGTCAGAGTCAAGTACTTTTATTTGCAGCCTAGTGGGTGCTCGGGTCGGGGTGGGCCAAAATATGCAACTGATAACATGAAAGGAGAGGGTTCATAGAAACAGTGGAATAAATTATGCAACAAGACATAATTTACTATTGTAACCCTAATATCAGGAGATGAAGCAGAATGTCCTTTGTTGATGTTGGAATACTGTCGTCCTATCTGATTGTTTCACAATATGACATTGCCACATGACCGATACATTGTATGGACTAATGGCCTCCCCGACTCAAATTCCTGGCAATGTGACAGTTTACTAAGGGAAAATTCAGGCGAAATATCTGATATGTAATTTAGTTTATTGATACCATCTGATGCAGACAAACATGTTCATTTTTCGCATCTGGTGGATTTTCTTAATATATTCAGGATTATTTAGCAAAAATGTGCTTTAAACCCCCATTTTGAGACAGTTTTCACTGTATTTTATTTTATGCCACAGAATTTAGCAAAATGGGAATTGCCCCATTCGAGACAGCTGCATTGGTGGTAATATATTGTTCTACACGCAAATGAATTGGAAAATCATACGAACCCAGTCTGTTTAAAGGAATGCTTAACTCAATACGCTTCTGTCGTGAAGGTATGTACCGGTATGTAAAATAAAGTGTGCCAAATATTTCTTGCCAGTGAAGACCAAAAAGTATTATTTTATTCATTTCTTTGTCTTATTCCCGAGCACCGCCATTTTCCTGGCTAGGTTGACGCCAATGTCCCATAGAATTCTGAATTACATTAAAGGTTAAGGATCCCAATGTTGTCATAACGAAAAGAGCAGGAAACAGATAGAATACCGATTTTATATGCGCATACCATTAATATTGAGCATATAAACACATTCCACTGCTGTATTAGATCGTGAATGGTATTAAATTATAACAATGGGCAGCTCATTGTGGAAGTCGTGTTGGGCCAAGCTGCGAATGATGCTCTAATCCTTCATACGGCATCATCATTTTTGGCAGCCAAGTTTTCGTGTAGGACTGGCTGCTCGTGAATAAGACACAGAAATGAATGAAATAATACTTTTCATTGGCATGAAGAGATATTTAATATATTTTATTTTTAAGTAAAACCCTTCACAATAGAAACCTAGTTTAATTGGGTGAAAAACTCCTAAAACCGCTATGAAATAGATCTGAGCCTTCTCATATCTCAAGTTTGTTAATTGATCGCCCACTGTTGAATTGGGGGTAGCACCTACAAAACTTCTGGCCTCTGCTTTGTTGTGAGCGGAGAATTGTCTTGATAGGGGGACTGAATTATTGGAGAGATGACCTGTCATTATTTCAGGGGTCGAAATATACACCTGTCTACCTGTTTCTGACATGTATTTTTTGTAAGAGACGGATAAAAAAAATAAACTACCTATCTCTGGTGACCGGTAGCCAAAACTTCTTTTGATGTTCAGTACCGGTATTTAATTTTAGTGATATCACTTCAAAGAAGGTGCTAGTTATTGCAAGGAAACCTATAATCATGTAGATTATAGTAACTCTATAATAGTTAACAACTACACGCAGTTAACAACTTTGCCATAGTATCCTACATCGCTTGTCATTTTCAAAGATAGCATGTTCAGGTAGTGTTTTGAGGAATATATATTTACCTGTCGCCCTAGACAGGTAATTTTTTTTAAACATTTCAACCCCTGTTATTTTCACACCAGGTCACTGAACAGTCCGGAGATATAAAATGTACTAGATCTATTACAAAGGCTTCTTCCAGACCGTATTATGCTTATTGGAAACAAATCTTAACTGTAAGAATACCACTCCCTGTATTTTAATAGAAGTATTTCGACTGTTGTGTGCAATATTGTGTGAACTTGAGAAAGGTTTACAATCATGTAATGTAGTAACAGTAGTTGAACCTCAGTGTATGATTTTAATATGCATATACAAAATTACCAGTACTTACTGCAGCTATACCACTTGGTTATAACAACCCCGTGACAGTTGTTTTAATCGACCAGTCTAATTTATTGTTGAATTAACAATGTCCTTATCATCTGTCAAATGTTTGATATCATCTTTGATAGTATCAGCCCCAATCATCTCACTGCTAACCAGGTTTACGAGTGCTTTCATTTTGTATATAGTTGTTTATATTGTGCTATAAAGCTGTAGTGTTACCATTCACCGTGTCAAATGTCTGCATGGTGGGTTGAACAGTCTGTTTCTGGGCTAAACATCATTGAATCTGTACATCTGAATAGTGGACATTAGGCTGCGGCATGAGCTACATGAACTATTTAAAGATGGTGTGACTGGGCCGACTATTTACAGCCACACCAGTCCTTCAGATTTTTATTATGTTCATTTTCAAGGGTTTAGATGATGTGAAATACTACTTTTGTATCTAAATAAATACAAGGTAATTTTATCTATGGATCGTTATATATTCAGAGAAAACGTAGCCTAATATATTACAAAGATACCAGAGAAGCTCTGACCCTCCAGCCAATCCATGATTATTCCAATTTTCTTGGAAGTAGACCAAAGAAACAGTTATATCAAATTTCAGACAAATTACCAGCACAGGTTTTGATCAAACCACTTCCATACTTTAGAGTTCTTTAGAGCAACTCTATTTTTGGCGATGACAGACCAATGAATCTGGACAATGTCTCAATTAAGCAGCGCATTCGACCGGGGCACACAAGTTACTCTAAATGATCGGACAATATTGTCATTCGGCTGGTCCGTGACCTCATTATTGAGTTAGACCCAGGTAAGGCCTAAGTAACCACTCGCTGAGTGGAGTAACTGAGTTTTGGCATCATCTCCAAGAAATGCGACCTCAGTGGCCGCACTCGGCTTGATTGTAATTAAATCGTAAAGTTGTTGAATTTATAATGAACTATAAATAAAATTTCGATCACAAATTTCAATACTTGTTTGTTGTTCAAACTGAGTTGAAAATCCCTGGACTGTCATGACTGTGTGAATTAAGCCAAGTCGGGTAATCTGTGACGTCTCTCACTTGACTGTTGGGTGAACTCAAGAGTTACAGTTGACATGTGGTCTCGGGTGATCATGTTTTCTCTCCGGGTGACAATTCACCATCACCCTAGACAAACGGCACCATGTATAAATTATTGTCAAACTCTCGATATCATATACCTTTCACATGGAACAAGAAAATCAACCCTTCATCCATTTGAAGAAAAAAAGGATCAATTGTTAAGGTCATTGTGGCACAAAAATCAGAAAAGAACTGAACTTTGCTGTATCTGATATCTCGGGGATGTGGAATATAAATCAATTTTCGTGAATACATCTACCTCAAATTCATGCGGACTACTGAGTTTGATGGCTGTCTATTAACTTGTAAACATCTGTGCAATATCTCCAGGTCCAGGTTATGAATTGGGACCAACCTTTTGAGAAACTTTCCTATCAAATTTGATGTCAAGATCATTGTGGCCTGAACACCAGGAATAGTTGGAAATATTGATGTTTTACGCTATAAACTCTAGCTCACAGTGCTTTGGATTTAAGAAGAGCAAGAGTGATCACTCCCGATCGCTCCCCTAAATTTACATTCGGTGAAAACAGCTCTTATCGATGGAAATTATGCATTGCATAGAATGTTGTCGAGGGGAGAGAAGTTCAGCTCTTCTGCCTTTTCCAAACCCGAATCACGGAGTTCAGTGCTGCAGAATGTGATCAAATTCCAAGTAAACCTCAAATACACGAGAAGAAACAATATACATGATTTTGAAGGACTCTTATTAACATCAGTTCCCAGATACGGATAGCACCAAATTGTGGGTATACCAGTACCACATGGGCTCTCATCCAGGTGAAGTTTGAAGCTGCATGGATTGTTATCATGGTGAAGAACCAGATTATGGACAATACCCTTGTCACAAATATTATCTCTGGTGAAATATGCAGGCAAAGTTTGAAGCGGCTTTAGATTACACCCAAGATACGTTACACCCTAGATGTCCAAAGACATTTTAAAAATATTTGTCTTGCATTCAGAATCGCTGTTCATGGACGTTCCTTATCCATTAACCCTCATATTTGACTCAAAGCCTACCTACCTATTTTGCCAGAATTGGGGGACTTTGAATATTTTCACTAATTTGGGCGCATTTCCCTGCCTAATAATTTTTGTCGAAATTAGCACTATCTAAAGTCTTGATCCTGGTGAAGAACCAGATTTTGGTCAATATCCTTGTCACAAATATTATATCTTGTCAAAAGTTTGAAGCCACATGGGCTTTTGTTATCATGGTGAAGAACCAATCATGGTGGAAACTGTTGTTGGTGTAACAATTCTTTCTCTCCAGGGCTAGCCAGGAATGCAGAAAAAAGGGAAACAACACCAGTACATGTTTTGAAAATAGATATATATTCAGAACAAAGCACCGTTTCATCTCTACACGTACATGAAGCCAAACATTCTGCCTGTAGACTTGATCAATTACATTCTAAATTTCGACTTAAGCCCATAATCTTGATCACTGATGTCCTCTGGATAGAGTTAAGGATAGTTTGAAATGATCAAGAGCATGTTCAATCCTCTGTTGCAGAAGAGCTTTTAAAATCAGAAAAAGTCTGCACTCTGAAACCTCAAATCTAAATAGTTAAGACTGAAAACATATTGATTTGTATGAAAAAGTCTAATTTTCAATGATGCTGCATGAATTTGTTGCAGTATCTAAAAGGAAATGTCAATTCCATAGTATATATACGAGTGAGTGAATAGGATTTAACGTCGCTTTTAACATGGTATATGATTATGAGTGGCAGATGTTTTACAGTCTTCCAACATAACAGAAATGGGAAAATATGTATATGTGTGGTTAAGGTCACAAAAAGTTGTCTTCCCAACATCCAATGTACCTTTTTCTAGAACCACCCCAATTGGTCATACACATGTATGTTAGATAAGTTAATTCTCTCCCTATAAAACACTATAATACTTGTTTCATTTGTAGAAGGTAACATCATAATGTAGCATTAATGTTCTTGCCGACAAAGGTCAATGAAGCCGTTTTAGGTCATGCATGTAAAAGGTGTGTACGGTTTGACATTTGGTAATTTGGACGACCCCTGTGTTGTCACCTCTCTTGGCCTTGTTGACCGTTGTCCACAAGAACATCAAAGAATTATGATGCCACCCTATGCTATTGACACTATGGCGTTAAATATAGAGATAATTAAATCGTCACTGATTATAAATATAACAGAATAATGGTGGGCATTTTGTAGTCTGTTTTACATACCGGTACTGTAACGGAGACAATGTATGCAAAGCGGAAGCCAAATGTCGATCTTTTCCAAGCCCCATAGTACACGACTAATTAAACTGGACAGATTTTAGAAGCATTATTTGGATGCTTCAATGGGAGTGACAATGCATGCATTTAGTATATCTACTCTCGTAGAAGAATAATTAAGACATTTAACATGATTAAACCCATTGAAAGATATACACACATTCAGTTTTGTAACAGATGATGTTGATTGGCCAATTGTAATAGCCATGCACAAACCAATTAATTGCCAGTAAAACACTGTAACACTAATGACAGAAGCTCAGCCTCCAACGATGGGAGAATGTATGTATATGAACAGTGCAGCATCTTCCTGGTCTCAAAATAGACAAAAATCGATGGATACGGGCTACAATCACACCGACGGATATATTTTCCATAGTACACTGAAACATTCTAATGTTGGCCCACTTCATTGGGGAAGTTTTGCATTCTGCCCAATTCCTTCCCCTTAAAAGTACTGTAATTGAACAACTGAATTGCCTGCCAATATGTACACTACGTTCAACTGTAGCTGACGTCAGACCTGAGAGACGAGTTTAAATTTGCCATGTAGTGGTATTGGTATAACATGGAAGAATTTCCTGTGCACAATCAGACCACTGGCTACAGCAGGATAGAGTGGACTATCAGGGTATGGAGAGAGTTTTTCACAGGTCACTACTACTGTGCCATCCTCCATGGCTGTTAATGTGTTATCAACTCCAGCTCGGACCTGAAAGAGGAGAGAAACATTCTGTCAAAATATCACACAACTCTCCACAGACCATTGTGGACATGATTCCCATTCATTTTGCACAGGAAACATAATAAACCAGCCTTTTGAGAACATCGCTAGCTCATCTATCATTGGGGCGATGCATCGAGGATAACAACGGTACAATCTGATTAAAACGGAGACTTAATAACCGCTCCTCTATCGGACATGTCGCTAATTAATATCTGGGACAGTCTGTATCTTAAATCTGTCGTGCATGTCAGACTGGCGACCAATCGCAGTCCAGCTTCAACGGGCGAATAGGTGCCTATCCGAGCAAATAATAATCTTCGGTGATTGCTCATGAAGAGCACGAACTTCATCAGCTGCCTGGGTTGGATTATTCTGCGCCTCGTCCACTACAGAAATAATCGGATAGGCACCTATTCGCCCGTTGAAGTTGGACTGTGATTGGTCCCCAGTCTGACATGCGCGACAGATTTAAGATACAGACTGTCCCAGATCTTAATTAGTGACATGTCCAATAGAGGAGCGGTTATTGAGTCTGAGTTTTAATCAGATTGACAACGGTATCACAGGTCACAGATCTATGGGATGCACAACTTTTCCAGATCACGAGGTATTATCAGTGTATTATGATTCTAACTTTCAGAATATAACCTTTTGACAAACAAAATGTGGGCAAGAAAAGATTAAGTTTTGGAGAGCTGACCTTGACCTTTGACTTATTCAGTATTGGCCTTCACCTCATAATCATTAGGTTTCTTGAGATTCACTCAGCAACAAACATTTGAATTTCATATAGATCAGTGAAGTTCCAACTCAAGATACCATCCTGACATGGTTAACTGTTATGCAGTGATGAAAGGACAAAGCAAAAACATAATACATGACATCAAAAAGAACTTAAATATAGCATTGTTTCAGATTTCAGTTTAGTTATCAGACTTCTCCTCAGCTCTTGTCTGAAATATGCAAAAACTGAAGAACCAATCGTCACAGCTGCATGCATCAGAGACCAGCTTGTGCATATTGCTTTCTGCACAATTTTTTGTTTTGGATGTTCTTCAAAAATGTATAAAATCTTGGAAGTATTTTTTTTTATTTTGCATTAAAAAAGGAAACTTCTGTTCATCTGACATTGCCAAAGTAGAATACACAGCCCAAGATCCCGACCTCTGTCACATATTAACCAGTTGTTGTGCATGTATAACTAGTAATGGGTTATGAATGATTGAATGGAATCACAACTGAATATTTTGAAATGAGACTTACATATTGTCCAGGATAAAATGTTAAGCCAAGCTGCCGGACCAGAATTTCATTTTTGTGTACAAAACTACCATCTTGTTTTTTCCAACCTCGTGACTTTCCCTTCGTTCGCCCTCTCATATTTCTGGTGGCTCCACCAGTTTTTTTAGAAGCCCATCTCACACTATGTGTTAGTACTCCACCTGATAAATATGACAAAAGAATGAAAAATCAGTTATTGTCTGCATCATTAGTTTCCGTATTGAAATTCAATATGTGTGGTTCAGAGTTGAACTGGTATATTATATCAATTGGCAGATGAAGAATTCCAATTTCAGATGGAAGCACCTTATCAATTTCAGGGTACGAATTATAAAATGTTAAGGGCACCCTGGCGCGAATTACACCCAAGGCCATGCACAAGCCAATAGCTTTGTGTGCCGTCCCTGTTTGCCTTGATGCCCCTTTGCAAATTCTAGGTAATTAGATGCCAGCAAGGCCAAAGTGGCCTTGAAATGGCTGCCCTTAACATTTTATAATTCGTACCTTGCAATTTCGTTGTCCAAAAGACAACATGATAGTGAGTTGATATTTTATCTCGAAAGTATATTTTTAAAATATTAAAAATACATCAAATCAGCTTTTTTCACGGGCCAATATTTCATACCATACCGATAAGTGATATGATATTTAGCTTATACACATGCCAGACTAATAATAAATACAAATCAAATCTGACCACCTGCCCCACTTTCTGAATGGGAAAGCAGGTGATGATAAATGAACGATTATTTTTCATGAACCTAATCAATTACAAGACCTATTACTGATGCTTTCTATTGTGTTAAAAAATGCTCCAACCGGACCCTTCTTCCAGGATATCGGCATTGGGTTGAAAAAGAATCAACATACAAGGCCATATCCTCAAAGAATCCTTCTAAAGCACAAGCATGGTACGTTGGACATTAGATTTTAAACTTGGATTTTTAAGTATCAGATTTTGATGGCAAAAAGGTGGTTTTGTTCATCAACTACTGAGTACTCCAAATCTCTATTCGTCTCAATACTAAATACCATTGTTTCAAACGAACAACATTTGCATTGGATAAAATGTGGACTTCCTGCAGCCAACCTGAACCACCAATCAAAATTCTTCTCCCAAGTCATGCATGCCCAGCATGTGGCCCATTCCCAGCATACAGTCATATCTCCCTTCCACCGTGAAGTATGACAATGATACTTGGGCACCAGATTAAATGTAATTTTGGATTTCTGTTGCAACTGTACATATATTAATTAGTTTGAGCATCGATTTCAAACTTCAAGCAGGATCAATCTCCCCATACGTCGTCTTGTCTATTCATCCCTGCCACATATTTATGTATCTCAGAATCAGATCATGATTTCAAAAATGTACATTTACCAGCCCAATCTTCTTTATCAGACATAGTCAATATTATATGCATCCAGATATTGATATCACCATGCTATAGATATGTTTGGACATTTGATTTCGATTAACAAAAAAACCAAAAAAAACTAGAGGTTCCGCTTTGACCCTTGTGTTGCCGCTCCGGCATGAAACCTATGCTGGTTGTTTTTTTGAGCAAAAACATACGTCTCCCCCAACCTCCCACCTTGCCTTGAATGGGCACATAATTTAAGGGAAAGTGCTATAAAATGAATGTAGCAATAAGTATCTTAAACAAAGCTGCGTATCTAAAAATATTAATTACAAAGAAGCGATTGTCATTGTACATACATGTACAAGTAGATGAACGTCATTGTACATACATGTACAAGTAGATGAACGGAGGGACGGACACCGGACACGGATGGATGCATGCACACATACACTAAAACCTGATCAAATGCCGGGGCTATCCCAATGAAGCTTCCATCCAAGTTTGATGAAATTCCATCCAATAGTTCTCAAGATATCTTGCAGACAAAGCCTGTATATACATGTACAAGCAGATGGACGGTCGGACGGACACCGGACGAACGCATGCACACACACCAAAACCTAGTCAAATGAGGGGGCTATCCCAATGAAGCTTCCATCCAAGTTTGGTGAAATTCTGTCCAGTAGTTCTCCAGATATCTTGCAGACAAGCCCTGTATACACATGTACAAGTAGATGGACGGACGGACGGACACCGGACATGGATGAATGCACGCACACACACCAAAACCTAATCAAATGAGGGGGCTATCCCACTGTAGCTTCCATCCAAGTGGAGTGAGATTCCGTCCAGTAGTTCTCAAGCTATCTTGCAGACAAGGCCTGTACATGCATGTACAAGTAGATGGACGGACGGACGGACACCCGACACGGATGAATGCACGCACATACACCAAAACCTAATCAAATGAGGGGGCTATCCCAATGAAGCTTTCATCCAAGTTTGGTGAAATTCTGTCCAGTAGTTCTCCAGATATCTTGCAGACAAGCCCTGTATATACATGTACAAGTAGATGGACGGACGGACGGACACCGGACATGGATGAATGCACGCACACACACCAAAACCTAATCAAATGAGGGGGCTATCCCACTGTAGCTTCCATCCAAGTGGGGTGAGATTCCGTCCAGTAGTTCTCAAGATATCTTGCAGACAAGGCCTGTATATACATGTACAAGTGGATGGACGGACGGACGGACACCGGACACGGATGAATGCACCCACATACACCAAAACCTAATCAAATGAGGGGGCTATCCCAATGAAGCTTCCATCCAAGTTTGGTGAAATTCTGTCCAGTAGTTCTCAAGATATCTTGCAGACAAGGCCTGTATATACATGTACAAGTAGATGGACAGACGGACAAGCCCTGTATATACATGTACAAGTAGATGGACGGACGGACGGACACCGGACATGGATGAATGCACGCACACACACCAAAACCTAATCAAATGAGGGGGCTATCCCACTGAAGCTTCCATCCAAGTGGGGTGAAATTCCGTCCAGTAGTTCTCAAGATATCTTGCAGACAAGGCCTGTATATACATGTACAAGTAGATGGGCGGGCGGGCGGACGGACGGATACCGGACACGGATGAATGCACGCACATATACCAAAACCTAATCAAATGAGGATGCTATCCCAATGAAGCTTCCATCCAAGTTTGGTGAAATTCTGTCCAGTAGTTCTCCAGATATCTTGCAGACAAGCCCTGTATATACATGTACAAGTAGATGGATGGACGGACGGACACCGGACATGGATGAATGCACGCACACACACCAAAACCTAATCAAATGAGGGGGCCATCCCACTGAAGCTTCCATCCAAGTGGGGTGAAAATCCGTCCAGTAGTTCTCAAGATATCTTGCAGACAAGGCCTGTATATACATATACAAGTAGATGGGCGGACGGACGGACACCGGACACGGATGAATGCACGCACATATACCAAAACCTAATCAAATGAGGGGGGCTATCCCACTGAAGCTTCCATCCAAGTGTGGTGAAATTCCGTCCAGTAGTTCTCAAGATATCTTGCAGACAAGGCCTGTATATACATGTACAAGTAGCTGGACAGACGGACGGACACCGGACACGGATGAACGCATGCACACACACCAAAACCTAGTCAAATGAGGGGGGCTATCCCAATGAAGCTTTCATCCAAGTTTGGTGAAATTCCGTCCAGTATTTCTCCAGATATCTTGCAGACAAGCCCTGTATATACATGTACAAGTAGATGGACGGATGGACGGACACCGGACATGGATGAATGCACGCACACATACCAAAACCTAATCAAATGAGGGGGTTATCCAGTGGTTTCAATAGAAGCCGTCGCCCGTCGCAGGCGACGGCATCTCGCAAATTTGCGACACCTACTCCAATATTGTCAGTCATTTTTTAGTGTGTGTCAATCTCAAATCCAGTGGCCACCAGGTCCCTAATCTAACGGCACACTTCTTGGGCTGTCCGAGTACCGCCTTGTCCGATAAATTGTCATCATTCGTTCTGCCGAATGAAAATTGTACACCAGATTTTTCAGCTGTTCTCCGCCATCCACGTGGTTCACATGTTGTTGTTGTTACCGAAATAGACGAATATGAATGAAACGCGATAACGATTGGTTGGTACTGCGCCAAAGAATGACGTCTTCGGTCATTCGGCCAATCACTGAGCTTGTACTTCGTGCGCCAGGTTTGTACTTCGTGCGTCATTCAAAATGAAACGTCAAGCTAGTTTGGAGTTTTTTTGAGGTAATCCCGAAAAATAACAGGTAATTATCAATTCACAGATTCGTCTGGCATGAATAATCTTTTTCAAGGCTACTTTGAAATCATTTTCTGTTATATTCTGTCTACAGAGAAGCATTGAATAAGTGCCAATTTGCGCGAAATTTAACAACAACGACGACACGTGTTCGTCATGTAAATGTGAAAGGATTTGTGTGAAAGTGGATCATACACTGGCTAATATTGCCAACTGACAAAAACTCATTGTTTTGTCTGGTTTTCCTGCGTATTTTGTCGCCACCGACGCAATAAATGCATTTTGTGCACAAAGTATCAACCGTACATAATTTCTTGGGATTTTTGCTTGAATGGGTGAAATTTTCTTGAATGAGAAATCAGTTTCAGTGTGGTTTTGTTCTCTTTAGATGAAGAAATTTAAGCACCTGACAAATAAGTCTTTTCACATAAAAAGGAATAGTTTTGAGAACTCTTTGGTTGTTGTTAGCAATATTAAACATCACTTATTTTTTTTTTATAAATATGCAGAAATGTTTATTTTTCTTATTTGAGAAAAAATTGTAAATAAGTAAAAAGTGGGCTGCATATTTATAAAAAAAACAAAACAAGCAGGGTTTGAAATTGCTAAGATCAGTCAAAGAGTTCTCAAAACTATTCCTTTTTATGTGAAAAGACTTTCTTTGAAGAACTGTTTTAAAATTAGATGTTATTGCAGTTACTGGTACACTGGAGAGTGAAGGTGGCAGTTCACAATTTCTGCTGAAAAGCTCTCTGAGAGCACCATTCCATTGTTCATTTTCAAAAAAAATTCTGCCGCGAGGGGGGGTGGCCCCCCTCACACTCCCCCCCTTTCGGTCGCTACGCTCCCTCAGTTCGATCGCGTTGCGATCTCAGTTTCGAAGAAGGGGGCAACTCCTACTTTGGCCATTTCAACTTCTACTCCAATCCTTAATGAAACCACTGTTATCCCACTGTAGCTTCCATCCAAGTGGGGTGAGATTCCGTCCAGTAGTTCTCAAGATATCTTGCAGACAAGGCCTGTATATACATGTACAAGTAGATGGACGGATACCGGACACGGGTGAATGCACCCACATACACCAAAACCTAATCAAATGAGGGGGCTATCCCAATGAAGCTTCCATCCAAGTTTGGTGAAATTCCGTCCAGTAGTTCTCCAGATATCTTGCAGACAAGCCCTGTATATACATGTACAAGTAGATGGACGGACACTGGACATGGATGAATGCACGCACACACACCAAAACCTAATCAAATGAGGGGGCTATCCCACTGAAGCTTCCATCCAAGTGGGGTGAAATTCCATCCAGTAGTTCTCAAGATATCTTGCAGACAAGGCCTGTATATATACATGTACAAGTAGATGGACGGACGGACGGACACCGGACACGGATGAATGCACGCACATACACCAAAACCTAATCAAATGAAGGGGCTATCCCAATGAAGCTTCCATCCAAGTTTGGTGAAATTCCATCCAGCAGTTCTCAAGATATCTTGCAGACAAGGCAAGGGGACGGACAGACATCCATCCAGACATCCAGACATCCGTCCAGACAGACAGACAGCACAAACACTAGATGTCTCCCCCCAACATAGTTGGGGGAGACATAAATACTGTTTACTGTTAACAAGGTGAACTATTTCTCGATACTAATTATGGGTTCATTTTTGTATGAAGCTATTTGCAAAATGTGCTTAGACTAGGCTGCGGTGAATTAGACCCAAGTATTGCTGCCCAATTCTGGTATACATGTAAGTCTGCAAACCACTTTGAGTAATCCCGTCAGTATTAGTCTGATCTCCTTGCTATCATATGGTAGAAAAGCCCTGAGCTAATGGCTGTGCAGAACGGGGTTTCTTGCAGAATGACGTGACCCACTGCAGTCCAATGAAAAATGTTTTAATCTTATCCTGCTAAATCGGTCACCGGAAAAGCCCAGTCGTAAACAACAATGACAGTGGATTTTTGCAACGGGAAAACGTAATTAGCGATTTTCCGACTTTTGTTCTGACAAAGTCAATCCCAGTGAAACATCGTATGATCCCAGTGAAACATCGTGGAAGGTACTAAAAATTATTTTCTTCTAATCGCTTTGTTTCTTAGATTGCCTGACGCTGACACTGTCGGACAATTGTCCGAGTGCCGAAAAATATTGCCGGACAAGTCAATTTTCTGTGGGACATGTCTGACAAATAGACATTTTGAGCACCATTTGGAATAACTTAAATACAACCGTTTTCACCATCAAAATCTGGTACTTGAAAATCAAATGATTTTTATTTTGTGGCCATATTTGCAACTTCAAATGACAAATTATTTTTAACCTCAACCCATCGATCGAGTATCGCATCAATCGGTTTAGTGGTTCCAGAGATTAAATTCATCCAAAATCAGACCTATCAACCCTCACGCATCTATATGGGTTAAATTGTGTAAGAAGTTTTTTGGGTTTGAGAATGATGTTTATTTATGTACATGCTACATCCCACCGGATAATTCTACTTATGGTAAAGACAACTCACCAGAATTGTTTGATGAACTAGAACTAGAAATTGTAAAATTTAGTAATATGGGTGATATTATAATGTGTGGTGATCTTAATGCACGATCAGGGAATCTACCTGACTTCATTGTAGAGGATGATAAGGATCGAAATTTTATACCTGTACCTGATAATTATGTGTGTGATACAACAAATCCTAGAAATTCAATGGACAAAGTAGTCCTCAATCAAGGCAAAAAATTAGTTGAGTTATGCAGAGCAAGTCAATGTAGAATTTTGAATGGTAGAACATAAGGTGACCTATTTGGTGCTTTTACTTCCGTCAATAGGAACGGGTGTAGTGTTGTGGATTATTTTGTGGCCAGTAACAATTTATTAGACTCGGCTATATCTATGATGGTTCATCCCTTATTATGCATCTCAGACCACAAACCTATTTCTGTATGTATTAAATCTGGTTTATGGCGGTACACAGAGTCCTGTAATCAGCATGGGGAATGTGACTGGTTGCCCTTACCTCAAAAATTTATTTGGGATCTTGAGAAAGAAAATGAGTTTAAATCTTGCTTACGGTCTAGCTCATACACTGAATATATTGATTCAGAATTGCAGGATCCAAATCCTGATGTAAACAAATGTGTAGAACTATTCTCAAATCTCCTGCTAGAGGCTGCGGATTATAGCCTGGATAAACCAAAACAGTATATACAGGGTGTTAAAATGGTGCGTCCTCATGATAAGCCATGGTACAACAAGGAATGCCGAAAATTACATAGAGAGATGAATAGATTAAATAAGGCGTTTAATAAAGATAATCAAAATAACTTTATAAAAACTGAATATTTCAGGACGAAAAGGGAATATAAACTTGCAACTAGGAAGGCCAGGAGAAATTACAGGCTTAATATTATTGATGAATTAGATAAATCAGCTGATGTGAATCCCAAGACAACATGGAATCTAATTAAAAAATTAAAACATGAATGTTTGAGTAAACAAAACTCTTCAAAAATCAAAATGTCCTGTTAGTATGATCATTTTAAAGAGTTGCATTCAGAAATACCAACTAACATGCCCAATACCAACTATTTTCAGCAGTCAGAAACTGCTACAACTCCTGTAACATTGAATCTTTCTTGTCAAAATTTGCTTAATAAGCCAATCTCAGAGAAAGAGATGACAACTGCTATCAAACAGTTGAAAAATAATAAATCGTGTGGTTGTGACTGTATTAGTAATGAAATGCTAAAGGCTTCGTATCCTATTCTTAAAGATATTACCCTACATATATTCAATGAGGTCCTTACTACGGGTTGCTACCCAGAACTCTGGTGTGAAGGGATGATTGTTCCCATTCATAAAAATGGCTCCCCACTGGACCCAAATAATTATAGAGGAATAACTTTAAATAGCTGTTTTGGTAAGTGGTTTTGTATCATACTGAATAACAGACTCATTAAACACTCATCTACACAAAATTTATTATCGAAATGTCAAATAGGCTTTCAGAAGAACCACAGAACCATGGATCACATTTTTGCTTTAAAAACATTAGTTGATAAATATAGTCATAAAAGGAACAAGTTGTATGCAGCTTTTATTGATTTAAGCAAAGCTTTTGACTCAGTAGCTCATGGTCCCATGTTTTATAAGCTTCAGAGGGCAGGAATAGATGGTAACTTCCTCAATGTGCTGAAAAGCATGTACCACCAAAGTAAATCTTGTGTCAAGTCTAATGTAGGTCTCAGTCCTTCCTTCACTGTTTCGAGAGGGGTGCATCAAGGCAATGTGTTGAGCCCCCTTTTATTTAATATATACATAAATGATATTTTTCCAGAGATCCAGACAAGTAAATCTCCCTTACTGTGGGATGAATTAGTATCTTGTTTAGCATATGCAGATGATTTAGTACTCCTTTCAACTACTGAAGAAGACCTGCAACTCAAACTGGACAGGCTTCAAGCATATTGTCAAAAATGGGGTCTATCAATAAACATGAAGAAATCCCAAGTGGTTATCTTTGGACAAAATCAATGTATCAAACGTTTTTTCCATATTAATGGACTTGCTCTTTCATGTGTTAATAATTATAAATACTTGGGTCTACATTTACACAGTAATGGTAAATTCAATAAAGCAGTTGACAACCTCGCCAATAAGGCTATGTTTTCCATTAGGAATAGTTTAAACTTATACGATATTAACATTAATACCAGCTGTAAACTGTTTGACAGTTTAGTTAAGCCCATCTTGCTGTATGGCTCGGAAGTCATGGTCGGATATAGTTTAGGTCAACAGTCTTTAGAGGATGCCATGTTCAATCATAATATCCTGGAGTGTACCCATATCAAATTTTGCAAGCATCGTCTTGGTGTTCACTCAAGATCTGTGAACTTGGCAGTGCTGGGAGAACTAAGTAGAACCCCACTAATACTGTCATCAATTATGAACAGTTTAAATTTTTTCTTTCATATTTTAAGTGCAGACCACTCATCATTACTGTATAAGGCATACCTTGAACAAATTGAAGAATGCAGACTGCATAACAGTCATAATTGGGTAAACTACATTAAACTTCTGTTGGAGAATGTCCTTTGTTCACATATATGGGAAAATCAGAGTTGTAGATTTCCTAAAGCCACCAATAAATACATATTTAATTATCTTTTCAAGTTATATTGTAGAAAATGGAAAGAATCTATTGACAAGATGAGTAAATTGGACACCTTTAGGAAAATTAAACCAAATTTGGTAGAAATGTCAGAAGGTGGTAGTATCTTGAATATTCCCAACAAAAATCATCGGTCGGCTTTATTTAAGCTGAGAATCAGTGCCCATCCCCTCCGTATTGAGCGTGGCCGATTTGAAAAGGGCACAACTAGAGACGAACGTCTATGCACCCACTGTGGGGTGATCGAAACCGAATCACATTTCTTATTAGAATGTATATTTCATAGGGATAGACGTGTCAGATTATTTTCGGTGGTAAATTCCAGAGCACCTAGCCTACTAGACGGCGATATCAATTCAATTCAGTATTTTTAGATTTAATGTGTAATACTGACCAAGTTATTTTGAACGCAGTTGCAAAATATACCTATGAATCCTTTAGTCATTACACATGAGCAGCAATGTTTCATATTATAGATCTACAATAGCACAAGTAATATAGAGGTGCATAAAAGTTTTTATGGACTTCTGGTATTACTATTGGTCAATCAATATCCGGTGGGATGCAGCCTATCACGTTTTTATATACATGTAGGTTCTCGCATACTTAAATACTTGTACTTTAGTGTCTCTTGTAAATGCTGTGTTCTTTTGCTTTTGGCCTTAACGGCATAGTTGTGCAAATAAACTTTGAACTTGAACTTGAACGCATTCGGTGTGAGACTCGCGCATTTGGCATCTGTCTCACGCTCTAACGCAGCTATATCACAATCTCACGCATCTGGACATTTTCATAAAATTATTTCTAAAATAACCAAGAATCGTTCAAAGTTGCTCTATTTTGCAGAAAAACGAGTTAGTAAATTCAAAATTTTCTTAGACTTGTTCATAAGGTATCCATTTATAGCCTCCATGAAGGGTGAAATGTATAATGGTAGGCTGTTATATGAAACAAAACTGTGAAAAATTGTATGGAATGACGCCTAGATATTCACATTCACAACAACGACGCCTAGATATTCACATTTTTGGGAGACTAGTATCTCCTGGGCGGATATCCTCAAATCTCACGCCTTGGCAAACTTGAGAGGTCTGCCAAAATGGCCGCCGGGACCCACTCACTTCAGGTCATTTTTTGGGAAAGAATTTAGAAACAAATTTCATATAAAGTGCTGTATATCTTTTGAATATCTGAACGTATGGGGATATGATATGTCGGGGGAGGGGGTGTATCCAAGGGGTTGGGGGATTTCAGAAATGGGTGGAATATGTCAGAGTGGTGGGAGATATGTCCTACAAACAGCGATTTATCATGCTGTTGTTGTTGTCCATGTCGAGTGTGTTTAGTTTGTTTTCTGAAAGTTTACCAATTTAGTCGATGCATCTGCCTGAAATTTAAATGACAATATACCATAACACATAGCTAACTGTGATATTCGACTGATCTATCCATAAGTTTGCTATCATACCCGAATTCCTCAAAAACTCTGGAAAACTTGTCAAAAGTTTGCCAAGCATGGAGGCTGACATTTTGAAAATAGTGCACATATATCATTGCGCTCGAAAATCAAATATTCAAAAGGCAACAGTTTTCTTGGGCAATATTTGAGAAAAAAATCCTATGTCCAAATAATATGAAGGACAGCAAAAATCAGAAATGTGAGGGAAGTATTTCAGAGAAAGGAAGCTGATAATTCATGGGATTACTTTCCGGAAGTGGGAAGCTTTTGATCTTATGGCCGTCCTATGGCGTCAGAAAGTTAGCGCGCTTTTTGAGATGGAGTTCTCATCATTGAGTCTTGAACCGTCAAACGACGACGTTCTCCAAGTTTCTGTGATTTGTCCTGATGTAGAAGCGGATGACATAAGAGCAGATTTAACAATAACTGGGAATGTAGAATCTACTGTCAACAGAATACTCGATGGCACGGTACGACAGTATGGATGGCAGATAGGCCTATGATAGCTACAACATGTAACCTAGTGATGACGTTTATATTGACCTTATATTGTCACTAGGTTACAAGCCACTGCAAACCACATTTGTCTTTTATTTTCCGTATGGTATAAAGAATCAAGTTACGGCAACATACCTATCATTTCTTGGTAGATGGTATCATTTCGAATAGCGGTGACACACTGCCCGCAAAATCCGCTGCCGATTTCATCGCATTTCAGCCAGTTTTTCCAGCAGCTCCCGCTTCGATCTGCAATTTGTCTTCCATGTTTCTTTTCGAAATGAACTGCGCATGCGCCAATGCCGTGACCTTTGTAAAACCGGAAAGCGTGGTAGCAGACGATTTTTAACTTGTCAAAGTTAAGCATGGATAATTGCATTAATTGTAACAAACCCTTTGTCAAGGGACATAAGGGCTACAATAGAGTGTCGTTAAAATCTCTCACATCTCCTAAAACAGTGACAAGTTAAAAATCGTCTGCTACCACGCTTTCCGGTTTTACAAAGGTCACGGCATTGGCGCATGCGCAGTTCATTTCGAAAAGAAACATGGAAGACAAATTGCAGATCGAAGCGGGAGCTGCTGGAAAAACTGACTGAAATGCGATGAAATCGGCAGCGGATTTTGCGGGCAGTGTGTCACCGCTATTCGAAATGATACCATCTACCAAGAAATGATAGGTATGTTGCCGTAACTTGATTCTTTATACCATACGGAAAATAAAAGACAAATGTGGTTTGCAGTGGCTTGTAACCTAGTGACAATATAAGGTCAATATAAACGTCATCACTAGGTTACATGTTGTAGCTAGGCCTATGATAGCCCCAATAGGGACCTAATGACACTGTCAATGAATGGCAGTATCATTAGGTCCCTGTTGGGGCTAGGCCTATGACTGACAGTGACATAAATTGTCATTGCCTTTGACAATTATGTTGACATAGTAAATAGTAGAACATCTTTATTTCTAACATAGTCTTTGTTGTTGCAGAGACAATTTATGATTTTTTACTGTACTTTTCAATTTTGTGGACTTGTGCTGGCAGTCACAAGAACAATTGTTTCTGTGTGGATGGATGGATGGATCTACTTGAGCACTCCATCGTGTATAATTAGTTACTTATGCAGATATACTTGCATGTGAAATTTGATATAGTGGGATTCTCCATGGGACAAGGTAAAATGATGGAGAGCAAAAAACAAAAGTCCTCCTAAATCTTCCAAGAAGAGTGATTAAACCCCTTAAAATTACTTGTTTATATGCGAGTCCGTGCATCTGTAAGTTTATGTAGTCAGTGGATAATTTTTCTGCAACAAAACATTCAAGTTTATGAAAAAAAAAATTAAATTATGTGTGTGGGTCTTTCACCAATATCATTACTCAATCATATTGACCGTGTGGGTCTTTCAGGAACTGACCCACCATTGCAGGGTTCTGCCCACCCTGGATAGTCCAATTGGTCACATTTACACACATAATCATTTCGAGTGAAATACCCACCACTCAAGTCAAATGTTTCTTGGCAGAACCATGCAGGAGTGTCATTGTGCATACCCCAGGTCAGGACAAACTGGGGCCCCTTGGGACAAAGAAATAGGACTCCACCCGGGACCATGGGATCCCTGGTGTGAAAAGAAATAGGATAGGACCTAAACGTCGTGATAGACACTTTTGCATATATACAGTACAGGTGAGCTTGCTATTATGGCCACTCTGCACAATTATGGCCATTTCATTTCCTTGCACGCACAACATTTACAAAATGCAACAAAATTTACTGGTTTGAAGAAATGATAACTACTGATAATTGTTATCGAGCCCATAGCTTTAGCTGCGGAAAGCTTGATATAGCAATCTAGATGATCTCTGTGGATGTTTTGGAAGTTTTCGACTTTTGGATTTTTCCTGTTCATAGCTTCTCAGCCTCACCCCATGACTCCTGAACTAAGCCCCATCCCCTGAACCCTGATATATTTTGGAAGCTTACAACATGTTGCACTTATTCAACCCATCCACTACCCTCGGGAACATGTCTCCACCCCCATTGCATCAATTCCATCCTCTAGTCTATCTTCTAAATTAAGCCGCCCATGGGGCTACCGGGGATTGACCTGGGGTGTCGTTGTGCGCACTCCAGGTCATGCTAAGAATAGACCTCGGCCCCTCAGAGAGCTTGTCGTAGAGGCGACTAACTGGGGCACCTGTGGGGTTCCCGGGTGGTGAAAATCTGTTTGATTTCTGGGAATAGGAATCAAGCGTTTGATTTGACTGAAATAATGTTGAAAGCTAAATCATATTCATTCGCTCACTCTTATTACTAACCGTTGTTTAACCCCCTACGCTCATATAATCCTGGAGCTTACACCATGCTACACTTATTCAACCCATTCACTACCCTCGAGAACATGTCCCCACCTCCAGCACACCAAGCGACAAGCTCCACTCTTTCTCTCCAGAACTAAATCTCGCCCAACCCTGATATATTGCGTTCAAGCTTATGTATCCAATCTTGGCAGAAAGTTGAAATTTTCCTATCACAGCTTCTCAGCCTCACCCCATGCCCCCCAAACCCTGATATATTATGGAAGCTTACTCCATGCTGAACTTATTCAACCCATCCACCACCCTCGGAACATGTCCCCACCCATGAAGTCTCCGGTGTTAAAAGAAATAGGACCCTATCTATGTGGTTTCTGGGTTCTGAAAAGGAATAGGAACCAAACGTAGTGATATGACCAAAATAGTGTTGAAAGTGATGTTAAATCATATTCACTCGCTCACTCTTGAACTAAGCCTCATCCGACCCCCTATGCATATATATTCCTGGAGCTTACACCATGCTACTGTACATTTATTCAACCCATTCAGTACCCTCGAGAACATGTCCCCACCTCCAGGGCACCAAGCCCATCCTCGATCTCTTAAACTAAACCTCGCCGACCCATACCCTCATATATTCCGGGAGCTTAGATCATCCTACACAAATTCAACCCAAGCACTACCCCCAGGAGCATGTCCCCATCCCTGGGACAACAAAGCCTACCCTCTCAGGGATTCATACACGTCAGTTCTACGTACCGAATTTCGGTTCGTAGATTGAGTTTTAAAACTCAATTTTTCAGTTCAAAACTCAATTTTTTTGAGTAAAAAATCAAAAGTTTTCACCAAAATATTTATACTCAATTTGTGTGTTGGAAACTGAATTTTCAAGCTTCGGAAACTGAATTTTTAAGCTTCATAAATTCGAAATTTCAATACCCGGTTGTCGGGAAATCATCCCATGATCGCGGAAGCACATGTCAATCTGTCGGCAGCAACAACAACGTCAAGTGCAAACTCCGTCAGCTGCTCTGAATTTACCTCGGACGACTTAGTCTGTTAACGGGATATATTCATCCGAGACTAGTTTATCCGACGTAATTTTAGTTACATCGACGTATATTTCCGTGGAAGAATCCCGAATACTTATGAACCGTAATTTCACTGAACAATCGACGAGTCGCCATTTTTTTTTTTGCTTTCGTTTTCGTTCGACCTTTTCGTTCTCGTTCCTTCCAACGCAGGGAGATACAAACGATACTGAATAAACACACGTTGTTTTCGTAGAATGCCAATCGTAAGTATTTCTTTGTATAATCTGTGTGGTCTGTCTTGAGAAAATAGTAATACTATATCGTTTTCACTTTGGTTTGATATAACGAAAATTGACACAACCGTACAGCGTGTGGTTTGAGAACATGACAAGGGAGTGAACTCTTTCTAGCGAGAGAGCAAGCAAGCGTTTTAAAAGTGTTTCGTTGCTGTTTTTTTCCTTTTTTTTTTTTTGTTAACCATATTCTATCAAAATAATATCATCCTCAAGACTCCTATTATTTGTGTAACCCAATACAATCATCGTGTATATAAATAAAATATATATAATCATCGTTTTATAAACCAGTGTGATTTTTTGTAATTGAATAATATCACAATAACTGGAACTTCACTTATGTCATCACAATATTTTTATATTTATTAATTCACTGCTTTTGTTAAATGTTTCCATAATTAAAATTATTTTTCTGTTAATGTTAAATTTTGGATAATGGTTTCTTCAAATTTAATTTTAGATCTAAATTAATAGATAAATGGGGTTTTTATGATATCAATATATATTTTTTATAATTACCACCTAACAAGTTGGGCCATATTTGTATACTGAAATTGGATGTGTGTTTGTGTATTATTCAGACAGTCCTGTGTGGAAGTTGGAAAAAGGAATTAAAAGTTCTTTTATGTATTGTTGATTGATTGAGATATAACAGCTTTCAGAGAGGGAAATAGTTGACACTCCTCACTGCATGTATATGAGAACTACATGTAAATGAAAACCAGTACCGACAGCATTACAAAGTTTTACCTGATTACCTGAAGTATTACTCGTAAACAACTTGAATAAATCTAACATAATTTGTTCATGTATCCTGCCGGATACCTGAAAACATAATGATGGAGACGAGTAAACGCAATCAACGACACAAAATGGTTTTAATTACACAAAAGGTTAAAAATACCTGAATTGGTAACAGTAGACAAGGTTCACATAAGGTAACATTTACCCTGGTTTGTAAAAAAATTATATACTCAACATTGGGGGAAAAAATGACCCTGGTTTGTAAAAAATTTATATACTCAATTTGAGGGAGAAAAACTGCCGATAAATTTTATTTTAACTCAATTTGAGTGAAAAAAACCTCAATTTTGCAGATTTCGGTTCGTAAAATTTGGACTTCTATGAATCCCTGCCTCTATCTTCTAAAGTAAGCTTCATCCGACCCCATGCGCACGATGATGCCCTCATATATTCTGGGAGCTTGCATCATGATACACTTATTGAGCCCATCCTCTACCCTTGTGGAGCATGTCCCCACCCCGGCCCTGGGCACCGAGCACTACCCTATATCTTCTAACTAAGATTCGCCGGACCATCATATATTCCGGGAGCTTACGTCATCCTACACTTAATCAATCCATCCGCTACCCCCAGGAGCATGTTCCCACCACCAGGGCGCCAGGCCCCTCCCTGTATCTCCAAAACTAACCCTCACCCAACCATCATATATTCTGTTTGAGCTTATGTATTCAATATATCTTGGCAGAAAGTTGAAATTGTGTGTATTCTGCAATCTTGGTGTAATTCCGTAGAAATGAAAAAAAAGCCTATTAAAACAACCTTTTATTCATTCTCCTCTAGAATTCTATCATCCATCCTTGATGATTTGAATCATTCCGAAACAAGGGACAATTGCCACTACCAGTGCCACTGCAATACAAATGCATGTATTCACCATTACTCAAAAGACTGTTGAGGTATCTAAGGGAGCTTCTTGAAATTAGGGCATGAGTTCCTTGAAAGGAATGGCATATGCCGGTTATCCAAATACGGTAGCCTGAAGCTAAGTTTTGCCATTTGAATAATAGAAGAAATAGGGTATGCCCAGTGTGTTTTCTGAGACCGATTTCATGAAACCTCACTTGAGGCAATTTTCGCACTTGAAACTTCAAGTGCACTTGAAAACCTCGCTTGACTTGAGTTTTTGCTTTTCATGAAAGTTCACTTGAACCTGAAATCGCACTTGAGTTCAAGTGTGGTCGGACTTCACTTGAAAACCGCACTTGAAATAAAAACGTACTTGAAATGACCAATATGTTGGGAGATGGTGTTGAAAATAAGTTTTCACGGGGCGATGTAGGCCCGTAGGGACTAATGGTCCTGTCTTGTAGTCAGAAAAAATTGAGCTGCAGCTCTGTGTCTTGCTAACACAGCACAAGATAGAGTTCTTACACGACAAGAAAGAGGTCTGAAACTTCCTTCTTTAGAATGTCCAGGTTTCTGTGTTTTTAATGTTCGCGTATAGTTGCAGGTCTGATATATTTAAGTTACATTTCCATTTATCTAATTTTATGCGTGTTTTCGTTCATTTTTCAGTGGCACTACTTTCGTGCTCAAAATATGTCGTCTGCTAAACCACAGATTTTGAGAGGCGCATGTTGAGTGATTTTGTGGGACTAACTCATTCTCATTAGAAAGCGTGTTAGGGCAGTAATTTAGTATTAAATAATACCAGTATTTAGTGTAATTCATTGTAGAAAACAATGGGATATTTCACTTTGCCTGTATTCATTTACATTTTCATGAAATATGTGTGTTGAGTTACAGTTTGGAATTTTTGCCATTTGAGCTCACCCCTCAAGACCCTCTGCATTATCTTTTTATAGTAAGTTTCTAAAATCCAGTGGTGGTCAAATCATTTACGTAATAATTTCCCTGTATTCAGAAATGTTTTCTTTCCATTCTACTTCTGAAATATTCATGGAATGTTGCAAGCATTTCCCCCTGATCTACAGAAAGAGCTCCGCATATCACAGTTTTGAAGCATTCGCAACTTCTCGGGGATCTCCGGTTTGAGATGTCCCTCGAAGGCCATTGACGCCATATTGGACTAGAGCGTGGTCACGTGTGTTTCGGTCTGTCAGGGAACTGTCAGTGACGTCACGGGAATTATATCTTGCCAATACGTGGCGTGTGTACCATTTAAACTGATGGTTTTCTATTGAAACGTGCTTCGAATGAAAAGAATAAACAGTTTTTAGAATATCTGACGTAAATCAGAGACTCGCAGGGAAATATTTGCTGGTCGGGGATTAAGGCTTCCGCGAGAGTGATTGGGCTTCGGAGCCATGCGTATTAAACCGTTCCGGCGCGTCACATCTGGAGATTCATAGGAAATTCATGTTGTCGTCCCCCGAGCGTAGAATCAGTCCCCTTCGTAGATTTTCGCTCGGGAGTTCCGAATGAGTTTTGAAGCTGTAAGGTGACCGGGGAGATAACCAAATAGAACTGTAATATACTAGGGAGGAGGTACATGAAACAATATGATGCCATGAGAGGATGCATCCCAGCATAGCTTCAGTCCATCTAACCATGAGGATTTTACATTGTATCTCAATACTCATTTTTACCCCTCGGCCAATTTTGGCCATGGGGTATTGTCGTCTTGAACGTCCGTCTGTTCGTACATCAGTACGTGAGCGGGATAGACGGAAAACGGTTCCACTGAAGAATTCCAAATTTGGTATGCTTATTTACCTAGTCAAGGACCAGAAGCCTATTGAATTGGGACCTGATTGGGTGGAAATCTTGGCGGCCATCTTTAATTTTATGCAAAATGGATAATGGTCCATATCTCGGAAACCATTCAACTGTTCAATATGAAAGTTAGTATACATCATCGATACATCAAGCAACTTTCAATGAATTACCAAACCGGCTTTTCTGATTAGCTGGAAATCCTGGAGACCATCTTTAATTTATGCAAAATCGATAATGATACATATCTCTGTTACCATTCAGTTGTTTTATATGAAAGTTGGTATACATCATCGATGCATACAGATACTTTAAATCGGGACCTGATTGACTGAAAACCTTGGTGGCCATCTTTAATTTATGCAAAAACTTTAATGATATATATCTCTATCATTTAAGTGTTCTATACCAAACTTGGTATACAGCATCGATGTATCAAGAGACTTGCAATGAATAACCACATCAGTTCCTCTGAGTGGAGAGAAGGATGGGCGGCCATCTTTAATTTATGCAAAATCATTAATGATCTCGTTCTCTGATACCGTTCAAGTGCTCGATGTAAAATTTGGTATACATCATCGATGAATACTTACGACAAATGACAGTTCTGGTTTCTCTGATTGGGCGGAAACCTTGGTGGCCATCTTTAATTTATGCAAAATCTTTAATGATGTATATCTCTGATACCATTTCAGTGTTCTATACGAAACTTGGTATACAGCATCAATGTATCAAGAGACTTTCAATTAATAACCACATCAGTTCCTCTGAGTGACGGGAAGGATGAGCGGCCATCTTTAATTTATGCTAAATCATTAATGATCTCTATCTCTGATACCGTTTAAATGCTCGATGTAAAATTTGGTATACATCATTGATGCATCAAGAAACTTATGTAATGAAAACCGGTTTCTCTGATTGGACGGAAACCTTGGGGGTCATTCCTAATTGCAAAATTGTTGATAATCTGTATATTTGTGACTTGACTGCTTGGTGTTCCTGACATCTTGGTTCAAATTGAATACATTATGAATGTACCCAGAGACGAGGGGTTTTCAGATGCGCAGCTTCGTATTGTTATTTACTGCTGAAGGATATGCTTTCGATTATCTGAAAAAAGTGAAATTCTTTACAAATATTGGTAACATGCAGTGAAGACATTATTTTATCATTTCATCAGGTTGGTTTCATAATAAATGTTTGTCCCAGCGTTTTTTTTTTTATAAATATATATATGTGTACAATTACACTAATGCACTAGAGATCCTTGTTGAGAGGAATGTGTGAGACTACAAGTATGGCTCTTCGCCATGAGATGGAACATCAAAGAGTTAGTGGAATTATTCCAACAGCCTATTTTACATTTAAATAGCCCCGTTTCAGTGCCTAAGGCTCTAGTTTTTTCATGTGCCCATGCACCATAATGCACGTTGAGATATAACAGCTTTCAGAGAGGGAAATAGTTGACACTCCTCACTGCATGTATATGAGAACTACATGTAAATGAAAACCAGTACCGACAGCATTACAAAGTTTTACCTGATTACCTGAAGTATTACTCGTAAACAACTTGAATAAATCTAACATAATTTGTTCATGTATCCTGCCGGATACCTGAAAACATAATGATGGAGACGAGTAAACGCAATCAACGACACAAAATGGTTTTAATTACACAAAAGGTTAAAAATACCTGAATTGGTAACAGTAGACAAGGTTCACATAAGGTAACATTTACCCTGGTTTGTAAAAAAATTATATACTCAACATTGGGGGAAAAAATGACCCTGGTTTGTAAAAAATTTATATACTCAATTTGAGGGAGAAAAACTGCCGATAAATTTTATTTTAACTCAATTTGAGTGAAAAAAACCTCAATTTTGCAGATTTCGGTTCGTAAAATTTGGACTTCTATGAATCCCTGCCTCTATCTTCTAAAGTAAGCTTCATCCGACCCCATGCGCACGATGATGCCCTCATATATTCTGGGAGCTTGCATCATGATACACTTATTGAGCCCATCCTCTACCCTTGTGGAGCATGTCCCCACCCCGGCCCTGGGCACCGAGCACTACCCTATATCTTCTAACTAAGATTCGCCGGACCATCATATATTCCGGGAGCTTACGTCATCCTACACTTAATCAATCCATCCGCTACCCCCAGGAGCATGTTCCCACCACCAGGGCGCCAGGCCCCTCCCTGTATCTCCAAAACTAACCCTCACCCAACCATCATATATTCTGTTTGAGCTTATGTATTCAATATATCTTGGCAGAAAGTTGAAATTGTGTGTATTCTGCAATCTTGGTGTAATTCCGTAGAAATGAAAAAAAAGCCTATTAAAACAACCTTTTATTCATTCTCCTCTAGAATTCTATCATCCATCCTTGATGATTTGAATCATTCCGAAACAAGGGACAATTGCCACTACCAGTGCCACTGCAATACAAATGCATGTATTCACCATTACTCAAAAGACTGTTGAGGTATCTAAGGGAGCTTCTTGAAATTAGGGCATGAGTTCCTTGAAAGGAATGGCATATGCCGGTTATCCAAATACGGTAGCCTGAAGCTAAGTTTTGCCATTTGAATAATAGAAGAAATAGGGTATGCCCAGTGTGTTTTCTGAGACCGATTTCATGAAACCTCACTTGAGGCAATTTTCGCACTTGAAACTTCAAGTGCACTTGAAAACCTCGCTTGACTTGAGTTTTTGCTTTTCATGAAAGTTCACTTGAACCTGAAATCGCACTTGAGTTCAAGTGTGGTCGGACTTCACTTGAAAACCGCACTTGAAATAAAAACGTACTTGAAATGACCAATATGTTGGGAGATGGTGTTGAAAATAAGTTTTCACGGGGCGATGTAGGCCCGTAGGGACTAATGGTCCTGTCTTGTAGTCAGAAAAAATTGAGCTGCAGCTCTGTGTCTTGCTAACACAGCACAAGATAGAGTTCTTACACGACAAGAAAGAGGTCTGAAACTTCCTTCTTTAGAATGTCCAGGTTTCTGTGTTTTTAATGTTCGCGTATAGTTGCAGGTCTGATATATTTAAGTTACATTTCCATTTATCTAATTTTATGCGTGTTTTCGTTCATTTTTCAGTGGCACTACTTTCGTGCTCAAAATATGTCGTCTGCTAAACCACAGATTTTGAGAGGCGCATGTTGAGTGATTTTGTGGGACTAACTCATTCTCATTAGAAAGCGTGTTAGGGCAGTAATTTAGTATTAAATAATACCAGTATTTAGTGTAATTCATTGTAGAAAACAATGGGATATTTCACTTTGCCTGTATTCATTTACATTTTCATGAAATATGTGTGTTGAGTTACAGTTTGGAATTTTTGCCATTTGAGCTCACCCCTCAAGACCCTCTGCATTATCTTTTTATAGTAAGTTTCTAAAATCCAGTGGTGGTCAAATCATTTACGTAATAATTTCCCTGTATTCAGAAATGTTTTCTTTCCATTCTACTTCTGAAATATTCATGGAATGTTGCAAGCATTTCCCCCTGATCTACAGAAAGAGCTCCGCATATCACAGTTTTGAAGCATTCGCAACTTCTCGGGGATCTCCGGTTTGAGATGTCCCTCGAAGGCCATTGACGCCATATTGGACTAGAGCGTGGTCACGTGTGTTTCGGTCTGTCAGGGAACTGTCAGTGACGTCACGGGAATTATATCTTGCCAATACGTGGCGTGTGTACCATTTAAACTGATGGTTTTCTATTGAAACGTGCTTCGAATGAAAAGAATAAACAGTTTTTAGAATATCTGACGTAAATCAGAGACTCGCAGGGAAATATTTGCTGGTCGGGGATTAAGGCTTCCGCGAGAGTGATTGGGCTTCGGAGCCATGCGTATTAAACCGTTCCGGCGCGTCACATCTGGAGATTCATAGGAAATTCATGTTGTCGTCCCCCGAGCGTAGAATCAGTCCCCTTCGTAGATTTTCGCTCGGGAGTTCCGAATGAGTTTTGAAGCTGTAAGGTGACCGGGGAGATAACCAAATAGAACTGTAATATACTAGGGAGGAGGTACATGAAACAATATGATGCCATGAGAGGATGCATCCCAGCATAGCTTCAGTCCATCTAACCATGAGGATTTTACATTGTATCTCAATACTCATTTTTACCCCTCGGCCAATTTTGGCCATGGGGTATTGTCGTCTTGAACGTCCGTCTGTTCGTACATCAGTACGTGAGCGGGATAGACGGAAAACGGTTCCACTGAAGAATTCCAAATTTGGTATGCTTATTTACCTAGTCAAGGACCAGAAGCCTATTGAATTGGGACCTGATTGGGTGGAAATCTTGGCGGCCATCTTTAATTTTATGCAAAATGGATAATGGTCCATATCTCGGAAACCATTCAACTGTTCAATATGAAAGTTAGTATACATCATCGATACATCAAGCAACTTTCAATGAATTACCAAACCGGCTTTTCTGATTAGCTGGAAATCCTGGAGACCATCTTTAATTTATGCAAAATCGATAATGATACATATCTCTGTTACCATTCAGTTGTTTTATATGAAAGTTGGTATACATCATCGATGCATACAGATACTTTAAATCGGGACCTGATTGACTGAAAACCTTGGTGGCCATCTTTAATTTATGCAAAAACTTTAATGATATATATCTCTATCATTTAAGTGTTCTATACCAAACTTGGTATACAGCATCGATGTATCAAGAGACTTGCAATGAATAACCACATCAGTTCCTCTGAGTGGAGAGAAGGATGGGCGGCCATCTTTAATTTATGCAAAATCATTAATGATCTCGTTCTCTGATACTGTTCAAGTGCTCGATGTAAAATTTGGTATACATC
This sequence comes from Hanleya hanleyi, assembly GCA_036873755.1. Classification (NCBI taxonomy): domain Eukaryota; kingdom Metazoa; phylum Mollusca; class Polyplacophora; order Lepidopleurida; family Hanleyidae; genus Hanleya; species Hanleya hanleyi. The sequence continues at coordinate 5,994 of JAVTVY010016830.1, read as the reverse complement.
ATCGATGAATACTTACGACAAATGACAGTTCTGGTTTCTCTGATTGGGCGGAAACCTTGGTGGCCATCTTTAATTTATGCAAAATCTTTAATGATGTATATCTCTGATACCATTTCAGTGTTCTATACGAAACTTGGTATACAGCATCAATGTATCAAGAGACTTTCAATTAATAACCACATCAGTTCCTCTTGAGTGACGGGAAGGATGAGCGGCCATCTTTAATTTATGCTAAATCATTAATGATCTCTATCTCTGATACCGTTTAAATGCTCGATGTAAAATTTGGTATACATCATTGATGCATCAAGAAACTTATGTAATGAAAACCGGTTTCTCTGATTGGACGGAAACCTTGGGGGTCATTCCTAATTGCAAAATTTTTGATAATCTGTATATTTGTGACTTGACTGCTTGGTGTTCCTGACATCTTGGTTCAAATTGAATACATTATGAATGTACCCAGAGCCGAGGGGTTTTCAGATGCGCAGCTTCGTATTGTTATTTACTGCTGAAGGATATGCTTTCGATTATCTGAAAAAAGTGAAATTCTTTACAAATATTGGTAACATGCAGTGAAGACATTATTTTATCATTTCATCAGGTTGGTTTCATAATAAATGTTTGTCCCAGCGTTTTTTTTTTTATAAATATATATATGTGTACAATTACACTAATGCACTAGAGATCCTTGTTGAGAGGAATGTGTGAGACTACAAGTATGGCTCTTCGCCATGAGATGGAACATCAAAGAGTTAGTGGAATTATTCCAACAGCCTATTTTACATTTAAATAGCCCCGTTTCAGTGCCTAAGGCTCTAGTTTTTTCATGTGCCCATGCACCATAATGCACGTTGAGATATAACAGCTTTCAGAGAGGGAAATAGTTGACACTCCTCACTGCATGTATATGAGAACTACATGTAAATGAAAACCAGTACCGACAGCATTACAAAGTTTTACCTGATTACCTGAAGTATTACTCGTAAACAACTTGAATAAATCTAACATAATTTGTTCATGTATCCTGCCGGATACCTGAAAACATAATGATGGAGACGAGTAAACGCAATCAACGACACAAAATGGTTTTAATTACACAAAAGGTTAAAAATACCTGAATTGGTAACAGTAGACAAGGTTCACATAAGGTAACATTTACCCTGGTTTGTAAAAAAATTATATACTCAACATTGGGGGAAAAAATGACCCTGGTTTGTAAAAAATTTATATACTCAATTTGAGGGAGAAAAACTGCCGATAAATTTTATTTTAACTCAATTTGAGTGAAAAAAACCTCAATTTTGCAGATTTCGGTTCGTAAAATTTGGACTTCTATGAATCCCTGCCTCTATCTTCTAAAGTAAGCTTCATCCGACCCCATGCGCACGATGATGCCCTCATATATTCTGGGAGCTTGCATCATGATACACTTATTGAGCCCATCCTCTACCCTTGTGGAGCATGTCCCCACCCCGGCCCTGGGCACCGAGCACTACCCTATATCTTCTAACTAAGATTCGCCGGACCATCATATATTCCGGGAGCTTACGTCATCCTACACTTAATCAATCCATCCGCTACCCCCAGGAGCATGTTCCCACCACCAGGGCGCCAGGCCCCTCCCTGTATCTCCAAAACTAACCCTCACCCAACCATCATATATTCTGTTTGAGCTTATGTATTCAATATATCTTGGCAGAAAGTTGAAATTGTGTGTATTCTGCAATCTTGGTGTAATTCCGTAGAAATGAAAAAAAAGCCTATTAAAACAACCTTTTATTCATTCTCCTCTAGAATTCTATCATCCATCCTTGATGATTTGAATCATTCCGAAACAAGGGACAATTGCCACTACCAGTGCCACTGCAATACAAATGCATGTATTCACCATTACTCAAAAGACTGTTGAGGTATCTAAGGGAGCTTCTTGAAATTAGGGCATGAGTTCCTTGAAAGGAATGGCATATGCCGGTTATCCAAATACGGTAGCCTGAAGCTAAGTTTTGCCATTTGAATAATAGAAGAAATAGGGTATGCCCAGTGTGTTTTCTGAGACCGATTTCATGAAACCTCACTTGAGGCAATTTTCGCACTTGAAACTTCAAGTGCACTTGAAAACCTCGCTTGACTTGAGTTTTTGCTTTTCATGAAAGTTCACTTGAACCTGAAATCGCACTTGAGTTCAAGTGTGGTCGGACTTCACTTGAAAACCGCACTTGAAATAAAAACGTACTTGAAATGACCAATATGTTGGGAGATGGTGTTGAAAATAAGTTTTCACGGGGCGATGTAGGCCCGTAGGGACTAATGGTCCTGTCTTGTAGTCAGAAAAAATTGAGCTGCAGCTCTGTGTCTTGCTAACACAGCACAAGATAGAGTTCTTACACGACAAGAAAGAGGTCTGAAACTTCCTTCTTTAGAATGTCCAGGTTTCTGTGTTTTTAATGTTCGCGTATAGTTGCAGGTCTGATATATTTAAGTTACATTTCCATTTATCTAATTTTATGCGTGTTTTCGTTCATTTTTCAGTGGCACTACTTTCGTGCTCAAAATATGTCGTCTGCTAAACCACAGATTTTGAGAGGCGCATGTTGAGTGATTTTGTGGGACTAACTCATTCTCATTAGAAAGCGTGTTAGGGCAGTAATTTAGTATTAAATAATACCAGTATTTAGTGTAATTCATTGTAGAAAACAATGGGATATTTCACTTTGCCTGTATTCATTTACATTTTCATGAAATATGTGTGTTGAGTTACAGTTTGGAATTTTTGCCATTTGAGCTCACCCCTCAAGACCCTCTGCATTATCTTTTTATAGTAAGTTTCTAAAATCCAGTGGTGGTCAAATCATTTACGTAATAATTTCCCTGTATTCAGAAATGTTTTCTTTCCATTCTACTTCTGAAATATTCATGGAATGTTGCAAGCATTTCCCCCTGATCTACAGAAAGAGCTCCGCATATCACAGTTTTGAAGCATTCGCAACTTCTCGGGGATCTCCGGTTTGAGATGTCCCTCGAAGGCCATTGACGCCATATTGGACTAGAGCGTGGTCACGTGTGTTTCGGTCTGTCAGGGAACTGTCAGTGACGTCACGGGAATTATATCTTGCCAATACGTGGCGTGTGTACCATTGAAACTGATGGTTTTCTATTGAAACGTGCTTCGAATGAAGAATAAACAGTTTTTAGAATATCTGACGTAAATCAGAGACTCGCAGGGAAATATTTGCTGGTCAGGGATTAAGGCTTCCGCGAGAGTGATTGGGCTTCGGAGCCATGCGTATTAAACCGTTCCGGCGCGTCACATCTGGAGATTCATAGGAAATTCATGTTGTCGTCCCCCGAGCGTAGAATCAGTCCCCTTCGTAGATTTTCGCTCGGGAGTTCCGAATGAGTTTTGAAGCTGTAAGGTGACCGGGGAGATAACCAAATAGAACTGTAATATACTAGGGAGGAGGTACATGAAACAATATGATGCCATGAGAGGATGCATCCCAGCATAGCTTCAGTCCATCTAACCATGAGGATTTTACATTGTATCTCAATACTCATTTTTACCCCTCGGCCAATTTTGGCCATGGGGTATTGTCGTCTTGAACGTCCGTCTGTTCGTACATCAGTACGTGAGCGGGATAGACGGAAAACGGTTCCACTGAAGAATTCCAAATTTGGTATGCTTATTTACCTAGTCAAGGACCAGAAGCCTATTGAATTGGGACCTGATTGGGTGGAAATCTTGGCGGCCATCTTTAATTTTATGCAAAATGGATAATGGTCCATATCTCGGAAACCATTCAACTGTTCAATATGAAAGTTAGTATACATCATCGATACATCAAGCAACTTTCAATGAATTACCAAACCGGCTTTTCTGATTAGCTGGAAATCCTGGAGACCATCTTTAATTTATGCAAAATCGATAATGATACATATCTCTGTTACCATTCAGTTGTTTTATATGAAAGTTGGTATACATCATCGATGCATACAGATACTTTAAATCGGGACCTGATTGACTGAAAACCTTGGCGGCCATCTTTAATTTATGCAAAAACTTTAATGATATATATCTCTATCATTTAAGTGTTCTATACCAAACTTGGTATACAGCATCGATGTATCAAGAGACTTGCAATGAATAACCACATCAGTTCCTCTGAGTGGAGAGAAGGATGGGCGGCCATCTTTAATTTATGCAAAATCATTAATGATCTCGTTCTCTGATACCGTTCAAGTGCTCGATGTAAAATTTGGTATACATCATCGATGAATACTTACGACAAATGACAGTTCTGGTTTCTCTGATTGGGCGGAAACCTTGGTGGCCATCTTTAATTTATGCAAAATCTTTAATGATGTATATCTCTGATACCATTTCAGTGTTCTATACGAAACTTGGTATACAGCATCAATGTATCAAGAGACTTTCAATTAATAACCACATCAGTTCCTCTTGAGTGACGGGAAGGATGAGCGGCCATCTTTAATTTATGCTAAATCATTAATGATCTCTATCTCTGATACCGTTTAAATGCTCGATGTAAAATTTGGTATACATCATTGATGCATCAAGAAACTTATGTAATGAAAACCGGTTTCTCTGATTGGACGGAAACCTTGGGGGTCATTCCTAATTGCAAAATTTTTGATAATCTGTATATTTGTGACTTGACTGCTTGGTGTTCCTGACATCTTGGTTCAAATTGAATACATTTTTTACACAGTGAAACTGACCTTACTGACATATGCGTTCGTGTGCAAACACGGATTAACAAGTGAAGAAATTAAAACAATAGCACAGTTCATTTCCCGCCTAATCACCCACGCCAGCACTCAATCACAATAGATCTTCACTTCTTTACTTAGCTAGCTACTGTAAAGATCGTGTGTAAAGCTCCAGCGTATTACGGAAGGATTTTACGTTTACAACGAGTGATAACATCATCTACAAGTCTACAAAGCAACGAAAAGATCAGTTGGGAAGTATTCTTGTGTATATCTGTCGATAAAATAATGGCCTCTATGTTCTGTTCCGTCTGTGGGAAGTCTAAATCAACGACCGACTTACATTCTGTTTGTCTTGCGTGTCGAGGCAATATTGCTTGTGATTGTACCCATAGATGTCAGGAGTGTCAACAATGGCCCGATGATTTATTTCAAGATTTAATGACCGGGTCTCGTGCGGGTTCCCTTCCCCCTGGTTTAATGTCGGAGACTAATATCATGACTCCGCCCTCCCATTTTATTGAAAATGGGACGGCGAAGAAGCCTGCATCGATTGGCAGTCCTTGGATGGGCCCTTTACGTTCTTTATTAGATAAAGGTATTGCGCCAAGCACTAGTACTTTTGTTTCTGATCTGTCCACAGGTAAAAGGAAGAAACAGGTAAAAGTAATGGGGTCCGTCCTAGATGAAGGTACGGGAGAGTCAGCCGAGGTCACAGTGGAACTAGATCTTCCCGAAAGTGTGTCCCCCATGGAAATCGAGACGAACGAGATGAGGACCACTTTGACTCCGGGCATAAACACTGGTGACGTTGTAAGTACGCCCGTATGTGCTGTTGGGAATGATATCACTGGGGGGACTCCCGCTGGGAATACCCCGATATCTAATAATTCCCAGGTGTCGTTTGTTGGTCGTCAACCAATTTCGACACTCCCTGTTGCTCCAGGGGCAGCCTTAGGCATGGTAAGTGGTGCTGTAAATAACTATGGTGTAATACCAGGTATAGTTAATTTCAGCACAGCAGACAATACCTCTGGTGGATATAGAGACAATGTATCCATGGTCTTACCTTACGTAATACCCCAGTCACGGGAGTTATCACGCAAGGCCGGGTAGGATTAAATCCCTTGCAATTGAACACCTCTGGGTTGACAAACGCAGGGGATCGAGGTCATTGTTCTGCAGGAACAATGCCAGTTTCACACTTAATACCTCAGAGTGTTAATAGAAACAATACGGCATTGTTCCAGTCACAACAGGGTA